>CM051259.1:41445079-41480079 GCA_027921565.1 Artemia sinica | reverse complement strand
TTCAGACAACAAACACCTATGAAAGGCTATGAAATCCAGCTCAGAAAAGTCAAAAGTAGCAATCCATCCATCCCAAATCATAGGTTTCAGACAACACACACCTATGAAAGACTAAGAAACCAAGCTCAGAAAAGTCAAAAATAGCAAACTACATATCCCAAATCATAGGTTTCAGTCAACACACACCAACGAAAGAAAGGACTAAGAAACCTAGCTCAGAAAGTCAAAAATAGCAAACTACTCATCCCAAAACTATTGGTTTCAGACAACATTCACCCACGAAATACTAGAAAACCTTAGCTCAGAAAAAGCCTGAAATAGCAAACTACACATCCCAAATCATAATGTTCTGACAACACATACCTATGAAAGGCTAAGAAATCCAGCTCAGAAAAGATGAAAATAGCAAACTACACATCCCAAATCATAGGTTTCAGACACCACACACCTATGAAAGACTAAGAAATCCAACTCAGAAAAGCCCGAAATAGTAATTTACATATCCCAAATCATAAGTTTCAGACAGCATTCACCTACGAAATACTAAGAAACCTTAGCTCAGAAAAGTCTGAAATAGCCAACTACATCATCCCAAACTCGAAGTTTCAGACAACAAACACCTATGAGTGACTAAGAGTCCTAGCTCTGAAAAGTCCAAAAAGCAAACTACACCTCCCAAATCATAATTTTCTGAAAGGACACACATATGATAGGCTAAGAAATCTAGCTCAGAAAAGTGAAAATAGCAAATTAACCATCCCAAATCATAGGTTTCAGTCAACACACACCTATGAATGGCTAAGAAATCCAGCTCAGAAAAGTCAAAAAATAGCAACCCACACATCCCAAATCATAGGTTTCAGACACCACACACCTACGAAAGACTAAGAAATCCGGTTATGAAAAGTCGGAAATATCAAATTACATATCCCAAATCATAGGTTTCAGACAACACTCACCTATGAACGGCTAAGAAACCTAACTCAGAAAAGTCAAAAATAGCAAACTAGTCATCCCAAACTATAGGTTTCAGACAACAAAAACCTATGATAGGCTAAGAAATCCAGCTCAGAAAAGTCAAAAGTAGCAATCCACCCATCCCAAATCATAGGTTTCAGACAAACAAACACCTATGAAAGACTAAGAAATCCAGCTCAGAAAAGTCAAAAATAGCAAACTACATATCCCAAATCATCAGTTTCAGTCAACACACACCAACGAAAGACTAAGAAACCTAGCTCAGAAAAGTCAAAAATAGCAAACTACTCATCCCAAACTATTGGTTTCAGACAATATTCACCTACGAAATACTAGAAAACCTTAGCTCAGAAAAGCCTGAAATAGCAAACTATACATCCCAAATCATAATTTCCTGACAACACATACCTATGAAAGGCTAAGAAATCCAGCTCAGAAAAGTCGAAAATAGCAAACTACACATCCCAAATCATAGGTTTCAGACACCACACACCTATGAAAGACTAAGAAATCCAACTCAGAAAAGTCAAAAATAGCAACCCACACACATCCCAAATCATAGGTTTCAGACACCACACACCTACGAAAGACTAAGAAATCCGATTATGAAAAGTCGGAAATAGCAAATTACATATCCCAAATCATAGGTTTCAGACAACACTCACCTATGAACGGCTAAGAAACCTAGCTCAGAAAAGTCAAAAATAGCAAACTAGTCATCCCAAACTATAGGTTTCAGACAACAAAAACCTATGATAGGCTAAGAAATCCAGCTCAGAAAAGTCAAAAGTAGCAAATCCACCCATCCCAAATCATAGGTACCTAACCTAACCTCCCTGCGGCGCATCCCCTGTGCCCCCCCCCCCCCGCGCTTTCCTGACCCGCGGCGCATCCCTGCGCCACATCCTGCGGCGCTTTCCTGGCCCACGGCGCATCCCGGCAGCGCTTCTCTGGCCCGGGGGATCTTTGGGGACCGGGGGAGGGCCTTTGGGGCACAGGGAGGGCCTTTGGGGGTCTGGGGAGCACTTGAGAACCGATTGGTCCTTTGGGAGCCCGGTGGACCTTTGGGGGCCGGGGGAGGGTCTTTGGGGCACAGGGAGGGCCTTTGGGGGTCCGGGGGGCAGTTGGGGGCCTGGGGGACATTTGGGACCGGTGGAGGGCCTTTGGGACCCCGTTGGTCCTTTGGGAGCTCGATGGGCCTTTGGGGGGCCCGGGGTGGGCCTTTGAGGGTCTGGGGGGCCGGTGGGAGCCCTGGGAACCTTTGGGGACCGGGGGGTTCCTTCTGGATTGGGGTATGGGGATTGCAACCCTTTGGATCGGGGTAGAGCGATCGGGGCCCTTTGGGGTTGGGTAGAGGACCTCACGACACTGTTCAAATAGAACTTGTTTACTATAACGACCACACTCAAAACCTCTTCTAAAACCCTTTCAAAAATCATGTTTTAAAACGTCTCTAACGGTTTCGCCTAAATAATTCCATAACCTGTCTAAAACCGTTTCGCCCAAATAATCCCCTAAAAGTAATTTCTGTCTGTTCCTTTTGTTTTTTGGCATCTCTGTGCTTTCACATTTCAAATTTCTAGGAAACCCTTTCTACGTTAATCTCTTCATCTCATAAATGTTCCTAGCTAAACTATTATGGTTTCGTTAGAATATCAATTTACCTCTCCGACTTGAAGCTCCGTGAAGCCGTATTTAAAAATAGAATTTCTATCTCTTTAGACTCCCGCATAATTCCAAGATAACAAGTGATGTCATTTATGATTCCTGACACTAAAGATCGATGAAGCCCTATTTAAAAATAGAATATTAATTTTTCTCTCTGACCTAAAGAACGTTTATCCCACAGACCTAAGAGATTAAAGAAGCCTTAATGTTTCTTAATTCTCCCCTTCGTGAATCAGTTTAAAAATAGAATATTAATTTTTCTCTCTGACCTAAAGAACGTTTATCCCACAGACCTAAGATTAAAGAAGCCTTAATGTTTCTTAATTTCCCCTTCGTGAATCAATAATTTCCCCTAGCGATTATGTAAATCAAGTTCTCGGAAATTCACCTCCCCCTCGAGTCCTAGATCAATAACATTGTTCCCGTTAGAATTCAATGCGCATGTGCAACCTTCGTCCCGGAGTTATACACATAGAAACATCAAATAAATCGACCTTGAAGGAAGAGGTCATTGACCCCATTACGTAATCATTCTCCCTAATGACTCTATGCCCTTATTTGGAGTCCCGTCAGTATTCTATGCCCATATAAGGAGTCCCCGTGGGACTATAAGATAGCTTTCTACTGTAGTGACAGTCGCAAGTAGTCAAGGTCACTAGTAGTCATAAGTAATTGCAGTCATAAATATTTGTGATCCCGGTCACAAGTAGTCGCAGTTGTAGTCTCAAATAATCGTATTTGCAGTCACATGTAGTCTTCGTTGCAAGTAGTCACAGTCGCAAGTAGCGCCAGTCACATTCGCAAGTAGTCTCAATTACAGTCACAATAATTGTATTAGTAGCCCGAGAGTTTCAAATTAATATTCTTAGCTGATCCTAAGGTATTGCAGATGTGCCCTTTTGATAACTTGGATGCATATAGTTTCTGCTTATTTGGTTCAACATTCTCTGAAACTTTCAACTTAATAATCTTGGCTGTTCCTGAGATATTGCAGATAAGCCGTTTTGACAACCTGGTTACGCTTAAACTCTTTTGATTTCACTTAATAGTGGTAGTAAAATTAATAGTATTAGTAGAAGTGTAAGTAGTAGTAGTAGTAGTAGTAGTAGTAGTAGTAGTAGTAGTAGTAGTAGTAATAGTAATAGTAGAAGTGGTAGTAGTTGTAGTAATAGTAGTAGTAGCAGTGGTGGCAGTAGCTGTAAAAGTAGTAGAAGCAGCCACAGTCGTAATCGTAGTTTAAGTAGCAGTAGTAAACCCAAGTCGTCGTAGTTGCAAAACTCTGAAAATTTAAATTGACCTTTGAAATATCAGTATTTTGGAAGTGACTTTCTCAATTTCAGGTCTGATGTTTCAAATTCATATTCCATCCGATGAAGTGAATTTAAAAAAATGCGTTAAATTATTATCAGTGGTGCAGGATTGCCACTAAGCATGGGCACTGTTCTGTTTTTCTGAAGAGACAGAAAAAAAATAAACAGGGCTTGAATGAAACAGAACAGAAACAGAACAGGCCAACAAAAGAACAGAAGACCTGTTCCTGTTTTTGTTCTATTACTTGGTAAAACAGAAAACAACTGTTTTCATTAAAAAAAAGCTGTTTAAACAGCTGTTTTTCGAAACACTTAAAGGTTAAAGAAAAAAAAGTGTAAATGATAAGTTTTGGCTTATTATCAGAAAGTTAAATATAGCATCAGTTGTTCAAACTTTAAAGCTTATCATTTAAAAATTGTGCTTTCCCCTTGTTTGGACATTGTCCGGGCATGTATACTGCTTTTGTATGAAATACTCAGAGATCAAAAATGTCTGTTCGCTCGACACTAGAAGTAGTACGCTAAGATGCTTTAAAGCGGTTTCTGACAGCTCCGAAAAGATCCCTTCATTTTTAGTCAAGAAAATGAATGGGTCTCCAATATGAAAACATTAACTTTTTAGTCTCTCATTAACTTCTCTTCAACATTGTCACTTGCCACGGGTAGTACTTTTCTCTGGCGATAAAACTTTTGAGAAAACCCTGTACTGTTACAACGTTTTTTTCCGCAAAAAAGTGCAGTGTTTCTAATAAAGGGGCGAAAAATTGTCTGTGTACGTAAATATCGCCATCCTTTTTTTCTTTATGTTTATTTTCTTCCATTTCCCGTCCCTTCATTCCAAAATGTGCTTTTATGTTTATACAGCATCTTCTCAGACTTCCCAGAAATGCCCGGACATTTCGAAAATAAAAACAGTTTTCGGCACGAAATTATGCAGTCAGCTCAAAGTCATTAGTGTTTCAGCAGAGCTTATAGTGGAGGGGAGGCTGGGAGGGGCGGCTTCTCCTTCCAGGCCATGCTTTCCACTCCCCCCATCTGGACTTCAGACCCCACCCCCCATTCGGAACGTTTGAACTTTGGAAGCAATCTTAAACAAAATTATGAAAGAAGAAACAAGGTTAATTATATCCTAGCCAATGTGTGTCAAAATTTTTCAAAATGAAAATTAATGGTTTAAGGGTAGGCTACTTTGCGTATTTTTACGGCTCTTCGTGCTAGAAAATATTGTTCTAGGCCTTCCACCAAATACACTCTTAAGTAAATAAGTGAGGGACATTTCTCTAATTCTGAATTTTAAAGAAATTTAGACAAATTAATACTATTTATAGAAATTATACTAGACTATTTATAGAAATTTAGATACTTTTTCAAAGGGATACAAATATAAGGACAATTGCACTTTTTGGTAACTTATTTCGAAAATTTCCGTGGCATTGCGGCAGAAAATACTTTCTCCAACGCATGCACTTGCTCTATCATACAAATTGTTACTACTTCAAACTTTAATTTTAGGAATAGGAGCGGGCATGCTTTTGAGCATATACCTACGTTTTTCATGGTCCATTCCAAAAGGAAAAAGAGTAGTAACACCCTCCACTATGACTAACTATGATTACACAATCCACTGATACTAATTTTATTTCTTAGCCGATTTCCCGTCCCCCCTCCAGAATCTCTGGATCTACAAATATTTCAAAGGTATAATTTAAGAAAAGATGCACTTTTTGTCCCCTCTCCAGGATTCATATAAATTTGTACTACTGTATCTATGCAAATTAATGAAAAAAGAAATAGTGCACCAGAAAGCTCTATACCCGGGTTACAGCGGTAGCTAGCAACCTAGTAAGAGTTATAATCCTTATCAAAGGATTCCAAGCAATCTTCTTCAGGGATGTCATTGGCTAGGTTTCGAGTTGACCAAAAGCCAAGAGCGTGCGTAACAGATGAATGAAGACAATGTTCAAAACATGAAGTTCAGGAAAGTGCTCATAGCCTAGAATCACAATGCGGAACATCTTACCTGTCAGTGAAAACTTCCTGATTGCAACTTAGATTACAGGAAAGATGTTAGTAGTTGTATGAGAATAATTAAGCCTCTTGAAATGTGAAACACTGGTGCAACCTCCGCTCTTTTTTCATCTTCCTGGGCTAACGGGTAGTAATACCAATAAAACCAGATTCTTTTGCAGACCAGCAGTCACAAGTCAACCTACTGACTTGTGAAGCCCTATGTTTTTTTTTTTAAATAATCTGTTTCATATCTGGCTTATCAAACACAGAAAGTTGCAATTTGTCCTTAAACAGGGCTTTTGCAGCCGAGTTCCGGTAGAGCAGCTTCTTTTGATCGATTGGAAATAAAGAATGGTCGCTTGTCTCCTGGACAGTATCTGTTCAACTTTGCTTCTCAATTTACTGAATAATGTACAGTAAGAAACTAGTTGTTTTAGTTGAACTAAATTACACCTTTAATGACCCTATTTACACACATACCTACTCTCATCTGACTCCTAGGCCCTAATTCTGCCTAGCTGAAACAACATAGTAGCACTGTTTAATATTATTAGACACACAGAGTTCCACAATTTCACTTACATTCCAGTTTTAGAATTGCATGAGGCGTAACCACACTTCTTCACAATTTCAAATTATGATTTAAAACACTATTTTGTAAGTTCGAAAGTCTCGAATATTTCATTCTCGTATCACTTAAATAAAATCAGAAACAGAAGAAAACCAGGTAGAAAAAAACAGGAACAGGACGAAATAGCTATTATAAAAACAGAAACAGAACAGAACAGGTAAATAAAAAACAGGTCATCTGTTTTCTGTTCTTTTTCTGTTTTTTTTTTTTCTGAATTAACAGAAAAGAAACAGATACTTCAAAACAGAACAGAAACAGAAAACAGAAACAGTGCCCATGCTTAATTGCCACTAATTTATAAAAAAATTTAAACTTTGTCTCTCTTTTTTCTTCAATTTTTTTTTCGCACCGTTATGTTCTCTTGAACTTGTATCCTCAATAACTTTTTTACATTAATTCCATGTCCAATATGGGAAATTATTCCCAAAGGTTATCTGGAATCCCATTTCCATGGGAATTCCACGCTCAAAGTCATAAAACTATTAGGCCGCGATAAATTAAATTAATGCTTAGTTTAATCTGTGGGCGTTTGGCAAAAAATAATACAGTTGTCTTTACCAAAAGATTTCAGTTCAGTGACTTGAAGCTACTGAACTGAAGAAACCCTCTAAGCCTTATTTATCTAAGTTACTTTTGTTATGAATAACCGCTGATAAAGTTTTCTGCTATAAAACAACCTCTGATTTTTTTTAGATATTTGAAAAAAAATTTAATGTTTGCTATTTGAAAATACCTCGGGAATAAAGTCTTCAGTCTTAAATCGACTTCAAAATATTTTCGATTTTGGGAGGGATTTTTTCTATGAGGCAGGCATCTATGAACCAAGGTTGTCATTATTCCTAATAAAAAATCTAATATCTGACTTTTTTCCTTCGATTATTTTATGGTATTAAAAAAAACAGATTTTATTTTAACTGAAAGTAAGAAGCGACATTAAAACTTAAAACGAACAGAAAATATTCCGTATATGAAAGGGACTGTCCCCTCCTCAAACGCCTCGCTCTTTACGCTTAAGTTTTTTATTGTTTTAAAAAATCAAGTTGTGAGACAGAGTCAAACTTTAGCGTAAAGAGCGAGGCGTTGAGGAGGGGACAACCCTTTTCATATACGGAATAATTTCTGTTCGTTTAAGTTTTAATGTCGCTCCTTACTTTCAGTTAAAAAAAACTTGTTTTTTTTTATTTAATTTCTGAACGTTTTTGAATTAATGCAGCTTTGATTTTGGCTCACCGTACATGAATAATTAAAACGAAATTCGCATATTAATTTTCCTGTTTTTGGCTAAATGGCTTTCTCGAAATTTTGTTCTGACGTTACTTACGAATTGACTTACGTAACGAATTTCTATATTCGCATGTTTTTATTACGTATATTATGGAGTTCGCCCCCTAGCCAATACCTCGCTCTTTACGCTAAACTTCGAATTTGTTCGGATCACAAACCCCTGAATCAAAAAGGCCAGTTAATTAGAATAGATAACTCTTTTGAAAGTACTAAAAAATCTTTAGCGTAAACAGCGAGGCATTGACTAGGGGGCGAACCCCCTCATATACGTTATAATTTCTGTTCGTTTTAAGTTTTAATGTTGCTCCTTACTTTCAGTTGTAAAAACTTTTTTTTATTTTAATTTCTGATCATTTTTTAAATAATACTGGAAAATCCGGCACCCCCTTCATAGAAATGCCCCTTCCCCCATAGAAACATCCTCCAAGGAAAGATCCTCCCCCGTAACCCATACTCCAACCCCGAACCCCTACCAGAACAAAATTCCTCCTGAAAATGCCTGTATACTTCCCATTAACCCATATTATATGTAAACAATGGGCAAAGTTTATAACTTGCAGCCCTTCACCCGGGAACTGTGGGGGATTAAGTCATCCTCAGAGAGATATTTATTAGATTTTCGAATATGCTGAATAAAATGGCTATCTCAAAATTTTGATTGGGTGACTTTGGGAAAAAAATGACCGTGGGAGGGGCCAAGTTGCCCTCCAATTTTTTTCGTCACTTAAAAAGATCACTAGAAGTTTTAATTTCCGTTTGAATGAGCCCTCTCAAGATATTATAGGACTACTGGATCAATATAATCACCCATGTGGAAATAATAAAAAAAAAAAAAAAACAACACGCATCCGCGATATTTCTTCTGGCAAATAGTACTAAATTCTACATTTTTGCAGATAGGAGCTTGAAACTTCAATAGTAGAGTTCTCTGATACGCTGAATCTAATGGTGTGATTTTCATTAGAGTTCTATGACTTTTAGGGGTTGTTTCCCCCTGTTTTCGAAAATAAGGCAAATTTTCTGAGGCGCCTAACTTTTGATGGGTAAAATTAAACTTGATGAAACTTATATATTTGAAATCAGCATAAAAATTTTATTCTTTTGATGCATATATTGGTATCTGTTTTTTGGAGTTTCGGTTCTATTGAGCCGGGTCACTCCTTACTTACCGTTTGGTACCACGAACTGTTCGATAAATATCCACCTAAAATCGTGTTTTTATGTATTTTTCATGTTTAAAATTAAAAAAAATATTACTAAAGGTTAACTGAAATTCAAATTCTACGATAAACTTATGTTCAAAACCGTTAAGCTATTAAGCAATGATACAAAAATGTGGAATTTTAAATTTTTTGCCAGAAGCAAGATTACGGATGCTTGTTTATTTGTTTGTTCTTTTTTTCACCAGTGGTGATCGTATCGTACCAGTGATCCTAGAAAATCGGGAGAGGGCTCATTTGATTGGAAATCAAAAGTTCTAGTGCCCTTTTTAAGTGACCAAAAATATTGGAGGGCAGCTAGCCCCTTCCCAGCCCCCTTTTGAACCAAAATTGTTTGATCAAAAATTTTGAGATAGCAATTCACTTCAGTATGGTTGAAAGATCTAATACCTATGTCTTTGAGGATCACTTGACCCCCAAAGCCCTGGGGGGAAAGGCTGCAAGTTGTGAACTTCGCCAAGTGCTTACATATAGTATTGGCTATTGGAAGAGTAAAGATATTTTCAGTGAGGGGGGATTTTTTGTTGGGGTACTTACTTTGGAGGATCTTTCCATGGATAAGTTTTTATGGGGGAAGGGAATTGTTCATGGGAAGTGGAAGTAGTATCGTTTGAATTAGCGCTACCAGTGATTACATAATATCTAGTATCTAGTGCTATAGACGGTACATGGCTTACCAGACAGGTTTCTAGGTTCAATAGCCATAACTAAAGACCTTGGTATAACATGTTCAAAGGTTTATTAGACTTTTCTGTAAAGAAATACTGGTTTCAGCCCGGAGGTTATATAATTGTGTTTTTTCTGTATAAATTAAGGTGCAATTGGTTTTTCTAGATCAGTTTGAAAAAACAACTTGAATAGATAGCCATTCCTGTTAAAATTATTCGCATTGAAATGGAGAATTCCAAAAGGATCCTGGTGGGTGAATATTTTCTATTCTTGTATTATAAAAAATTAGACCTTTTTAGTATAGCTATATTTAACTATCTTATCATATTGGGTTTTTGATTGACAACTGGCTACATGACCAACGTATACTTCATGCGCTTTGTGACAGCTGTTCAGGTATAGAGTATTTTGGCTAAAACGGTTCTTATCACATTGCAGAAATATTTCATATTTAAGACTAGAAAATTGATCAATGCGTCTCCTTTTAAATATGTAAAATATCTTTAATGTGTTGGAATGGGCTTTGGTATTGTGGAGGGGGGTGAGGAATATTAATATTCTAAAAAAATATCAAACGGACCTAATAGTCAAAATTGTGTTATTTTTTTATGCATCGTATTTAAAATATAGATAGCTTAAGCCTATAAGTTTTAAAATTCTGACGTTCATGATTGAAAAAGACATACAATTTTTTTCTTTTATCCTGCGTGAGCTTTGGTTTTGGGGAGGGGGTGAGACCCTCCATTAATATTCTGAATAAAAACCTGATGAAACTAATATGCAAAATTGTTCTATTTTTTTTATGCATTGCATTTAAAATATAGGTAGGTTAGGGGGTCCATCTTGGGATAGCAGAATTCTTTCTCTTCATATAAGCAAATGGAATTTAACCCCATTTGTTTTAAATCATGTCTCGCTCGTAATTGAAAAAAAGCATATATTTTTTCCTTTATCTTGTTTTGCCAAAGATTACCATACAAATTGTGCTATATTTTTTAATGTTACGTTGTATTCATGTTACTAAGTGTTAGCTTAGACTTCTTCTTCCTCCTCTTAGGGGGTCATGTTTCTTTTTACGACTTTAAGAAGATTTGAAATTATGACGGAAGTAATTTATATCCATAAGTTTTAATTGTGTTTTTTCCTGCATGAAAGAAAGTGATTATCTAACCCTCTCTTTGTCTCTTACCTGCTGAAAAAGTGAAAATTAATTTTATTCAAGGAGATTGGAGGTCAAGGTCTTCCTGAGTAAAAGCGTGCAAAGCTTGATGACGGGTCTGGGACCACTGATATAGACCTAATTAGATCATTGAACATGGCGAGAAGAAGTGTAATCACCTATGCGCTACCATCTGATGGGCGGGGCACTCCTGACGAGTTACCAACAATTTCTGACGTAAGTGTCTTTATCAGATAGATATGTATATTAGGTAATGGAGTAATTGTGGGTGGGGGAAAATAGGTTGTGAGGATTTAAAAAACCCTATTTCCATTCTACATAAATGAAAATCCATAATAACCCTATTTTTTTATTCAAGTTTATAATGCACAGGGAATTTTGCAATAAATATATATCACGGGTGGTAAAATAGCGAGAACCTAAGGTGCTTAGATACTTCTTGTAACATTTTATGTTAAAGCATTCGTCAATTCTTATTTTTTCCTCTGAATAATTCTAAATTAACTAGTTGTGTGTGTGTGTGTGTGTGTATGTGGTGTGCGCGCGTGTGTGTGTGTGTATGCGTGTGTTGTGTGTGTGTGTGTGTGCGTGTGTGTGTGTGTGTGTGTGTGTGTGTGTGTGTGTGTGCGTGCGTATGTATGTGTGCCTGTGTGTGTGCGCGTGTGTGTGTCTGTGTGTGTGCGTATGTGTTTTTGTGTTTGAGTATGTGTGTGTGTTTGTGCGCGCGCGAACGCGCGCACGCGTGTGTGTGTGTGTGTTTGTGTGTGTGTGTGTGTGTGTGTTTTGTGCGTGTGTGTGTGTGTGTGCGTGTGTGTGTGTGTGTGTGTGTGTGTGTGTGTGTATGTGTGTGTGTGTGTATGTGTGCGTGGGTTTTGTGTGTGTGTGTGTGTGTGTGTGCGTGTGAGTGTATTTACTCATAGGTTAATTGTTGAAGATGAAGAAGAGAGAATGGAGGGGAACAAAAAAAATCCTTTTCTATTTTACTTAAATGACCATTGAGCTGATTGATAATTAATGTTTTTAACTTTATAAAACAGTGGATATTGCAAATGGAAAATAAATCCTCTTTTTATAGATTAACATCGGTGAAGTATTCGCCTCCATCAACATCAGCTCAAGAAACATTTATTTTCAATGAGCCTTTAGAAATGGATTCTCGGGATAGTGTTGTACTTGATGATAATCTAGAATGGCAAAGGGCATTTTTAAATAATTGTTTTGGGGATATAGCTAGCTTGGAGGACCTAAATTTTTTTATAGACATGAGTGAGGACCCGGAATGGACAAATAGGTCTATAAATGAATATGTGAGTGATATCCCCACAATTATATCTAAACCAGGTTTGCATCCTAATATACATAATCAAATTGTGTCAAAAGACAATGAAGGATGGCAAGATAAACTATCCCAAAACACAGTGGAAGGTATTCTTAGCTAATTGGGTGAGTTCACCCCCACCCCTACTAATGCAATTGATCAGACTGGTGGTGGTGGTGCTATTGAAGATTTTACGCCACCCACCATCATTAAGGTTGACCAGAGTAGGGACAATGAGACATTAGCCCCACATACATTTACACTACCAGATTTTTTCTTTTCTAACTCTGCCTTGCACCATACTAATGTCTACACGGCTGTTTTCAGTGACCTCTTTAATTCTTTAAGGTCAGGGGGTATAGTAGCAGACCCCCTGGCTATAAATCATTCCTATCTTAACAAGATTCAAGCCCTTCTTGTACAACAGATGCGGGTGTGGGAGGGAGGGACAGTTTAAAAGCATCAATAACGCTAAAAATATATTTTTAAATAAAAATGCGAGCAAAGTTTACTCAATATATTTACATACAGAACTGCTAACGATTCGCCCGCATTTGGCAAATTATGAGGAGATTTTTTTGATTGGGTCAACAACATAATAACGAAATTGGACAATTATAATGAGGGAGGTAGCGGGGGTCGGTTAATTTATTAATTGAGAATTTAAGCGTTAATATTTTGTAAATAAAAAAAACAATATTTTAAGAGGGGGGAGTGGGAATATAGAATTAAAATATCATTCAGATTTAGAGGATTGTAAAGGAATATACAAAGAATCTGTTTCGATGTGAGGCTACAGTGTTTCAAGTATGCATTTTTTATATTGCGGCCTTTAGACCTCTGCAAAGGATACTTCTAAGAAAAAGTTGGACAAATTAGCAGCTAATGGGTCAAAGTTACCTAAAGTAGATTTAAATTGTTTAAATGGACAATTTCCCGTAGCACTAAAAGGGGATGATATTTTTGAGCGGGCTAATGAACATTTTAAGATTGGTGTTACGGTGTTACAGTACGAAACAGAATTTGAAGAGAGTCAGCGTTCTGATAAAAAGGGTGTATTACTTCCAGTCAGGGCTCCGTCTATTGAATCAGTGAAGCATTGGGCATGGCTTCTATACACGCCTCTTTCAGAGCCTGATTCAATGAGACATTTTAAGCAAATAACCGAAATTAGTAGGGGCGCTAGAAAATTTTTTTCCTAGTGCCTATTTCAAATAAATGTTGTTTATGTTTTTGTTAAAAATAAATTAATAAAACAAGTGTGATATTATTTTAAGTGTATTTTTTTGTTTAATTAAAAAATTTTTTTCCTAGTTCCTATTTCAAATAAATGTTTATGTTGTTTTATGAATAAATAAAAAAATCGTGATTATGTGTAAATTTTTATGTTTAAAGTGTTTTTTTTTCTAATTGCGTTATTATTATTTGTAAAGTACTACTTTTATAATAGAAATAAAAAAATATGATTCTTTATTGATTTTGTTCTAACTATTCTTGAACGGAGCAGTAATAGTGAAATTTTTTTAGTCATACAACAGAGTTAGTTGTAGGTGAGCTATTGAAGGGAACAGCAATATGTATCAATTTAAAACACCATTCAGAACGTTTCTGTGCGGTCCATCAATGTCAGGCAAAACAACACTCTTATCTAAAATAATTAGAAATTGTGATAAAATGTTTATCACAATTGGGATGGGTCAAAGTTTTCTAAAGTAGATTTCAGTTGTTTAAATGGTCAATTTCCCGTAACACTAAAAGGGACTAAAATTTTTGAGCGGGCTAATGAATATTTGAAGATTGGTGTTACGGTGTTATAGTAAGAAACAAAATTTGAAGAGAGTCAGCGTTCTGATAAAAAGGGTGAATTATTCCCAGTCAGGGCTCCGTCTATTGAATCAGTAAAGCATTGGGCATGGCTTCTATACACGCCTCCTTCAGAGCCTGATTCAATAGGACATTTTAAGCCAATAACCGATATTACTATGGCAAAAGGACATTTTTTTCCTTGTGCCTATTTCAAATAAAAGTTGTTTATGTTTTTGTTAAAAATAAATTAATAAAAAAAGTGTGAAATTATTTTAAGTGGATTTTTTGTTTAACAAATTTTTTTCCTAGTGCCTATTTCAAATAAATGTTTATGGTGTTTTATAAATAAAAAAAATCGTGATTATGTTTAAATTTTTATGTTTAAAGTGTTTTTTTCTAATTGCGTTATTATTATTTGTAAAGTACTGCTTTTATGATAGAAATAAAAATAAACATGATTCTTTATTGGTTTTGTTCTTACTATTCTTGAACTAAGCAGTAATAGTGAAATTTTTTTAGTCATTAGGCATCTATAGTTTACAGTTAGTTGTAGGTGAGCTATTGAAGGGAACAGCAATATGTATCAATTTAAAACACCATTCAGATCGTTTCTGTGTGGTCCATCAATGTCAGGCAAAACCACACTCTTAACTAAAATAATTAGAAATTGTGATAAAATGTTTATGGAATAGCCGAAAAAATCTACTATTGCTACAGTATTTGGCAGGAGTCATACGATAATATATGCTACATTGGATGTGGTACAGACAGAATTCATACAGGGACTTGATATTTTTGACATTATTGAACCAAAATTTTGGGTGATTATTGACGATTTAGCTGAATCCATTGAACAATGGTCCCAGGAAAATGCTACAATTGTTTACTGCTCACTCGATTCATGAACAAATTTCCGTTACCCTAGTTCTTCACAATCTCTTTCATCCGAGCAAATGTATGGGAACACTTGCTTTGAACTGTAACTACTATATCATCTAAAGAGTTGTTCGTGATTCTAGCTCGCTAATAACTCTCAATAAACAAATATACCCCGGCACCCCCAAATTTCTACTTTCAGCGTACAATCAGGCAACTATTATACCCTACGACTACATTCTATTTGAGCTTAATCAAAATAAAACCAAGGATTTACGTGTAGTCACATATATTTTTTGACAACGAAATTACAGTATATCTTCCAGTGAACAGTAAAAAAAGCTATTAGTTACTATCTGACACTGAAGAAACTACATAAAAATAGACATTTATTCTCCGTCACTTCAAGACCCCCACTTAGAGAAGCCATACTCAAACATGGTATTGACAACGATTTCATTAACCTAATATCTAAAACTTTGTTTAAATTTAACCGAAAGCAATTTTCAACTGCCAGAAGTAGTTAAGTAACAGGCAAAGCAACATCGTTCCTTCCATTGTACGTGCATTGGCTTGTAAAAAGAAAGGAAAAAATTAAAAGGAAACGTCTTGTTCAGGCGGGTGGTAGCTTTTTTACACTTTTACTGACAATAATTGTAGGACTTGTAAACAGTTTTCTCTAGAGGCTAAACCCTATAAATTGACTCCAGTAGAACTCGCTCTTTCACCAGTGGAACATTTTGAGGACAATCTGAGTAGTAAACTCGTTGACAATGAGAATATTGACGATGATAAGAAAAAACTGCTCTTACTTCAAGATGCACTTCGCTGAGTGGACAAACATAAGCCCTATCCTGCGAGACCAGTCAATGTGAGTGTCATTGATCACAAAAAAGAAACATCAGGATTCTACTGCTACTGCTGGAATACAATTAAAGAAGGAGTTTCGAGCATTTGAAATATAATGCCGCACTCATATCGTGAAAAAAGTAAAAGACTCATAAAAAATCTCATGGGAAGTGGTCAAGATCATATTCTAGTTGATAGCAATGAAAAACGAATTATAAGTCAAGGGAAGAGTTATAATCTAATTGATTTAATCTATGATGTGGTTACAAATCGTAAAAGAATTTTATTATTTGACACTCATCTATACAACTTTCTAAATACATTAAACTTCCCCAAATGCCTTATTAGCAATAGGCGAATTCTAAAAAAATTAAATAAACATAGTCCATCGTCATCATAATCAGCATTAAGACATGAAGAAGAAGAAGAAGAAGAAGATTTTAAATCAATATTGGAAAATACTAGCACACCTAGTGGAAACATTGATTTGCCGATGAAGAGGACACCACTGATAGCTAGAAAAAAGCGAAGACATATTGATATCAACTCAACGTCACTATCATCACCCACTAGTATTCAAAAGGATAGTGGACTTTACACTACGTGTTTAAGTTCAAAATGGTTGCAGTTCTGAAACGTGTTTATGAAAATATTCGTGAAGTGGGAAGTTTAAGTCCCCCCCACCCTTTCCAAAGTCACTGGTGTTCACACTAAAAATGTACAAGGATATCTACAAAATGAATCAAGTTACACTCTACATTGAAATCACAGGCTTCGTGCTAATCATTATCGAAAAACTAAAGCCTTTTTCCTACTGCACATAATGCAAGCAGATCTCTTAAGTCTAGATGAGATTCAAAGGCGTCACAATGCACCATACAAGTAAATTCTACTTGCAATCAGTGTTTTTAGTCGCTATGCGTATGCCATTCCATTGCGGACAAAGAGAGGTGTTGAAGTTGCACAGGCTATAGAAATTTTTCTCCAACAAGATTCGTATAAAAAAAATCAAACGGATCGGGATAGTGAATTTGTTAATCCACATGTCGAAAAAGTACTAATGAAATATAATAAAATGCTCTACCATAGTCATAGTCCTATAAAGGTTGCATTAGCTTAACCATTGATAAGAACTATTCGACTTTTAATTTCAAGATATTGTACTTTGAAAAATACACCTGCTTTTATTCATGATTTATATAAATTCATGTTGATTTATAATCAACGACCCCATTGATCATTGTCCAACTCAACACCAACGCAAGTTCATCATTCTGATCATGATACATTTGATACTTTTCTTAAAAAATATTCCAATGAACCGATTGTGAAGAAAAAATTAATTATTGGTGACATTGTTCGAATTAATAGAACAACTAATGTTTTTGAAAAGGGGAATTACTTGTAGTCCACAGAACTTTTTAAAGTGGCAAAAATCCTAGACATAAAACTCATAACTTATCGTCTACGAGACACCAAAGATGAAAAGATTCTTGGTGGTTTGTATGACTATGAACTACAAAAAGTTAAAAATAATTGTGAAATTTATCAAATTGAAAAGATATTAAAGAGCCGTACTCACAGAAGTAAGAAAAAGTTACTTATTCCCTGGCTAGGATACAACTCTGATTTTGACTCTTGGATTGACGTTGAAGACATTAATAATGCCCAATGATTTTTATGTAACATTTATGTCCAAAGTCTTCGACCCTCTCTACAATGGTTTGAATAAAACAAGTGATTTTTGGACAAAAACTCTCTCCCACGATCAAATTCAATGGTGCATATGAAGTGGCTCTAGTCGACTGTATTCTCAAAAATATCTATGATATCCTGAAAAAAGATCGTAAATATGATATAAAAATTAGACCCCATGATTGGCCACCAGCCACTGGCAAACAACATAAAATTCAAAAGATCAATTGGTTGAATTATTCATATGTTGAATTACCATACAAGGAACTCAGTTGTATGAATGATTTATGTCGGTCTATGAATAAAGAATTTCCGCTCGGAAGAAAGGAGCCTTTCATTTCAACTTTTCAAAGGAAGAGGGGAAGATCTACATTAGTTCTCCTAATTGGCCAATGAAAAGGTTATTCTCAATGTTAATCTAAGAAATGTTCTTGGCTTTAAACTTAATATAATCAATGGTAAAAGTGCCAGAAACACTAGTGTTATTTTGCTGAGTATCCACCAGCCTTATCCTTGGACATTTGTATATTTCTCTCTACTTCATTTATTGAAACATCCCGAGTTGGCAATAGCAAATGTCCCTCTCCTACGAGTTCTTGAATGAAAAACCAATCAAGATCATATTCATCATTACAATATAAAGCATCTTCAGTATATCCCCGTAAACAATTCATATTTAGAACTCGGTCAGTTAACACTAAGAACTGAATTAGGTGACCCTCTAGCAATAACAAAAGGTTTAGCTGTGATTTTATGTCATTTTTGACCCATCGTCACTCCCTAAGATGAACATTAAAAGAATTCCATTTGGCTGTCCTGATATTGACTGCTATGATGGTGATCTGAGTCCTCGTCAAATAGGTCATGGATTGGACTATTACAAGAGGCGTACTAAAATGTCTGGCTATGGTCTAAGTAGCTGGTATGCTAGGCTATTTGTTCTGCACTACCTCTTGCCAGAAAATATCTTGTACCTGCTGCATCAAATTTTGCTGCCTCAACGCTACAGGACTGGGGATCGGGTAAAAATTTCAACGAGAGTGTTCAGGAAATGTTAGATCTTCAGCAAGAGCCGTTGGTGAGCAATTAAAATCTCAGTAAAATGGGAAGGGATTAAAAAGGGTGCGTGGTCATCATTCACTCATCAGTCTCTACCCAGGTGTGAAGCGAAAGACGTCAACAACGACTTTGAGGAATAAAAGGAAGAAGACCAATAAGAAGAAGAAGAAGAAGAAAAAGATTGTTAGATCAAAGAAGGATTTCTTCTCTTAAGATGACCTATCTCCCCCCAAAGAATCACATCCATCAATCAGCTCCTTATTGAATCTATTCAGTGCAGAAAATGTTTATGTCAGTGTCAAATATGGCTACTGTGAACACTTTCATCTCTCAACAAACCCTCTCGGAAAATACACTCTTTCAGATATTTTCCAATGAAGATTAATTCATTCATTTATAATCAACATTTATGGATTTAAATGTTGCGGTGAAGAATAAGTCAGGCAATACAACTCCCACTGCTGCTGATGGTCTGTCCTATGAAAACTGTATCCTACACAACTTGTGCACGCTACACACAATTTATGATGATGACTCCAAAGGCATATAAGGAGTTGAGAGGTCGGGCACTGTGCTATGAACATAGATCTGGTGTTGGTACTGACGGTGAGTTAACTGCTGCAGTGACCCAGAAACCAAACAAAGAGAACAATCTCAATGAAAAAAAAACAACAAGCGGGACTACGGCAAGTGGAGAGAAAAGAAAAGGTAAATGCAGAACAATGCGGATATTTCGCCTGTATCACAAAACAAGGCGTCCTTCAGCACGAAAGACAGAAGGAAAACAAGTTAAAATAAATAAAAAACAATAAAACCACCACCAAAACAAAAAATATACAATTGGCGCATCAATAAAATTGACATCGACAAGCCTTCCCTGAGAAAATATCTTCCTTTGAACAGATAACTCCAGAAAATCCTCATCTAGAATCAAACGTTTTTCCATATACACAAGATTCCCTATGATTTTCTCTTTCTCAAATCTATCCATTTTTTAGAGTTCTAAAACTCTCACAACCAACTTCAGACTAACCAGGATTCTTTTTCTACTTTAAAAATATAGGCTAACCTACTATAGAAAAAATATCTTCGATTTAGAAACATTTTTATTGAGTAAAATTACAACAATAATCACTGATCCAATTTATTCTCCTTGATATATTTCACTAGTGTATCTAAAGCAGCTTGAAGTCTATTTATATGCAAAATATTCAGATTCGCTGCAAAGCATAATTGCTCCTCCATTTAAATTTGCTTGATGATATCACATATCTTGCATACATATCGTCCCATTCAAGCCTTAGTCTACATCCTCGGGTAATTTCCAATGCCACGTCTGGTACTCTCGCCTAAGCATCATGCCTGCTACCTGCTCCACATCAAGCCTCCAATAGTGTAAACATACCACTCATTTTCTATCCTAATATCGTGTCAAATAATAGAGTATAAATAAACTGTTCTCTCTCTGAATTCAATTATCCTACCAATATGAACTATAAAGAAAATACTCCTTATATTGGAAAACCGATTGCTATTGCTAATCAAGTTACCGTATATATGGAGTACCGTCAGTATTCGTCTTCTCTCTGATTTGATATATATACATATACATATATATATATATATATATTATATATACTATATATATATAATATATATAGATATATAATCTATATATAGTATATATAATATATATATATATATATAGATATATATATATATATATATATATATATATATATATATATATATATATATATATATATATATATATTGGATATATATATATATAGAGATATATATATATATATATATATATTATATATATATATATATATATATATATATAATTATATATATAATATATATATTATATATTATATAGATATATATATATATATATATATATATATATCTATATATATATAATTATATATATATAATATATATATATATATATATATATAAATGGGTGTCGACACAGACACCTGTTGGTAAGGCATGTACCGTCTGTAGTACTAGGTACCTGCCAGTGGTAAGGCATATTATGCGATCACTGGTAGCGCTAATTGATACGACACTACTGGTGAAGATGGATTTCGCAACATTAATTAAAAAAACTATCCAGAAGTTAAATAATAAAACTAAGTTTTTTCAACTGATAGTAAGGAGCAATATTAAACCTTAGAACGAACAGAAATTATTACGTATAGGGGGGGGGGGTTTTGCTCTCACTCAAAACTTTTCAAAAAAGCTCCTTATTGTTCTAATTTAAACGAAAATATTGCTTCAGGTGTCGTTCTTAAAGAATTGGGACAGAATTCAGACTTTAGTGTAAAGGGCGAGGCGCTGTGGAAGAGAAACCCCACTCAATCAATCAATCACTCAATCAATCAATTTTATTCAAGCAATAAACTCAACAAAATAACACTTCAAAATAAACTCCCCCGTAAGGCTCTATGACCAGGAAAAAAACAGGGGAGAAACAAAAATGAAACAAATACTTAAAAAACAAAAACATTTTCAACATCATACATTCACACCTTTAAGAGAACTCAACACAAGAGAAATCATATACCTTTTATCAGTGCATAGTAAAATATTTTAAAAAGCTATTCCTTCTCGACTTCTTAATTTTTCTTAATTCAAACACTTTTTCATGATTTTCAGTTTGTATTAGGGCGAAGCACTCAGCTGAGCAGGCTGTGCAACTCTTTTGAATTATTTACATTCAGTTCTTTTGACTCTGGTCTGATACCTGATGCTTTTTTTCTCAATGTTCGAAAAGCATTCGAATCATTAACACACAAGATTCTTTTTATGAAACTGTCCCATTTTGGTATAAGAGGGAATAATTATTCTTGGTTTCTATCATATTTATTTGGTCGAGTCATCTTGGTTGATCCGCAATTTTCTAAACCCTTTGAGAAATGAGTTTTGGCGTTCCACAAGGACCTATTATGGGCCGATAATCTTTTTAATCTATGTCAATGACCTATTAATGCGGTTCAAAATTTAAAACCTACCATTTGCTGTCGTCTTTGTCAACCAAGATCCGTCACTAATTGTGACAGGAGTTCGTCCATACCGGATGCACTTATTACTTTTGCTGATGACAGTACTCTTGGCATAGCTGGTAGAACTGAGTGTAAATCAATAATTATATGTAAATCAAAATTAAAATGTGTAAATCAATAATTATATGTTGATTAGTAGTTATTACAATCTTACGTTTAAATTTTTAATTTCAATTTTGGATAAAACTTGAATATAATTAAAAAATTGACGATGAATAGTAATTTGGTCAAAAGTCCTTGCTAATAGTACTACTAAAGAGTTTGGTTATACGAAAAGAAGTATTATTGTTTGTAGGGATGGAAATTCTGTGAAACTTTAGGGTTTGTGTGTGTTTGTTTGTACACTTAAATTGAATTTGCAAATCAAGCTTGAAACAAACAACAAAACTCACCACAAACAAGAGTTTGGGTATGACCTCCTTTTCTCACTGTAAAAGTCTATAGCCTACTGCGTCATTGGCGCTTTGCTAAAACCAATTTTTACGACAAATATTTTCTTTGTACTTAATATTGAAAATAAATATTAAAATTATAGTAACATTTTGAACTGATGAGCTTTCAGCAAACAATATAATTATGCATCAAATATTCAGTTTAATTTATTAGCTCTCTTTAAAGTTGTTAAAGACGAATATAGTCTCACTAAAACAAGTGTTTGGATACTGCCTCCTTTCCTAACTGTAAATAAAAACCAAAAGCCTACTGCGTCATTGGCGCTTAACTGAAAACAAATTATATTACAAATATTTTCTTTTCCAGTTCTTACAGTATTGAAAATAAAATACAATTACAATGAGATAAATTCTTGAACTGATGGATGTTTCAACAATTAATATTACAGTGAGAGAAGGAGGTCATACCCAAACTCTTGTTTGTGGTGATTTTTGTTCGTTTCAAGCTTGATTTGCATATTCTATATAAGATTCACTCGTTTTAAGATTTACTTATTAGTTTAAATTAATATCTATTGTATGTTTTTTTGCACTAATTGTTTATTTAATTTCTTTTCGTTTTAAGTTTACGTTTTTTAAAGTATGCTTCCATATGAAAAGATTTTTTTCGTTTTAAACTTGATTTTGATATTCAATCCATGCATTACTTGCTTTAAGATCTTTTATTATTTATATTATTACTTGTTGTATGTTTTTTGCTATGATTGTTTATTTAATTTCTATTCGTTTTGGATTTCATTGATTCTTTAATAGTAATTTCTGGTCGTTTTGAGTTTGAATCTTAAAGGTATTTGTATCTGTTGAGCTTAAGTTTAAAATAACCTTTACTTTCTCTGAAAAACTTGTTTCGGAAAGTTTTTTTAATTAATTTTGTTCATATTTGATTGCAAAAAATTTCAAATTTTAAAAAATTCCTTATTTCAAAATCAAACTTAAAAAAAGAAAAAAATACCAAATATTCATCAAAGTATCAAAACTGGTATCAAAGTAACAATATCAAAGTGGAAAAATGGGTTTGTGTCAACCTCGAGTTTTTATTATCTGATGTTTGAACTGTTTTTAAACAAAATTGCTATCTCAAAATTTTTATAGGATGGGTTTGGGAAAAGGGGTTTGTGGGGACTAGTTGAGCTTCTGTCTCTTTGACTCTTTAAAAGTGAACTATATCTTTCTATTTTCAATCAAATGAGCCCTCTCTGAAGTTTATACGAGTATCCCTTCTATACAAACCATATATATCCCCAGAGTATGAATTACAACGCCTGTCTCTGGGCCTGGGGGGTTGTGTCGACCCTGGAGTTGAAATATCTGATGGTTGAACTATTTTTAACAAAATGGTCACCTCAAATTTTTATCAGAGGTTTTATCCATCCGTACAAAAGGAAATAGTGTTTGGCGTGAATGTTTTTCATTGACCTACTTTTTCAATATTTTCTGAACAGATTGTCATAGGTCAATGCTCTACATTTGTATTGATTCATTGATTTTAAATAACTTATTTTTTTCAAATGATTAATTAATTATGAAACGAATTATATACCCATATTATCTCTGTACAACATGTGTCGAACCCGGAGTTTTTGTTATCTGACCCTTGATTTTTTTTTTTTAACAAAATGGCTACCTCAATTTTTTATCTGGTGTATTTAAGGGAAAAAGGGCGTGAGGGAGGGGCTAGTTGCCCTTCGATCTATTTTGACTCTTAAAACTGAAATAGAACTTCCAATTTTCAATCAAATGAGCCCTCTATGAAGTTTATACGAGAACTCTTTCCAAACAGCTACATATGCCCCCCAGGTATAACTTATGATTAATTAGTGTATATAATAATTATAATTAATGATTAATTAGTTATAAAAACGAATTGAATTACAATTATTATGTTTGTATAGCATGTGTCGACCTGGAGTTTTCGTTATCTGACCTTTGACCCTTTTTTTTTTTACAAAATGGCTATCTCAAAATTTTTATCTGATTTATTTTGTGGAAAAAGGGCGTGGGGGGGTAGTTGCTCTTTGATCACTTTTGACTCTTAAAAAAAGCCAGACTAGAAATTCCAATTTCCAATCAAATGAACCCTCTCTGAAGTTTATATTAAAATCCTTTCCTGCCCCGGGCATTAGAGGGCTTTGTCGACACCAGAGTTTAGTTATTTAACCTTTTAACTATTTCTAACAAAATGGTATTTTTAACCCTCGTATATAAAAGCACCTCTGGGTGGAAAAAATAATAAAAAAATATGAAGCTGTATAAAATTTATTCATTCATTTATGTTTTCACCGGTATCTTTATGTTTGTAAGATAGTTAATTTTAATTTCTGTTCGTTTCGGGTTTCGTTATTCTTTAACAGTAATTTCTGGTCTTTTGAATTTTAACTATAATAGGAATTAATTTCTGGTTGGTCCTGAGTTCAATATGACTCTTTACTTTCTTAGAAAAATTATTTTTATGCAAGGTTTTTTTTAATTAATAATAATAAAACGTTGAAGCTTTATGGCCTTTTCTATAGACAGCTTAATTACATGCCTCTGAGAAATCAAACTTGATTTTTTCACGCAACAATGAATGGATCGAAAAAAAGCCTCAAAAGACAGTAGTTGGGCTATTTCATTTGTTGATGCAGAAAGAACAGGATCGTTTTGATTTGACCATTTTTCGGATTTTTTGTGCCACAATAATTTAGCATTTTATCGCAAAGTATGTATTTGAACCTTATTTTAAGTATTTGCTGTAATTTTAAGATTTTAGCATTTTCAGTTTGAGAAAATATCTGGAAGTAACTGGATAGAAAATTCTTTATCTAGTCTTATTAGTGTATTTGATGTGTCTTAACGTCCCTTTCGAAATTTGTTGAAACTTTTAACTTTCTTCCCATACAAAACTTACTTATTAAAGTCTTTGGGGTGGGGGCAGCGTAGTTGGCATAAAGAAAAAAACTTTAGCGTAGACAGTAGAAGAGGAGGGAGGGTGAGGTCATTGAACTATTAAAAAAAAATATATATCCCAAAGTTCTTATCGGATGGGTTTGAGAAGAAAAGGGCGTGCAGGAGGGGTTGTTATGTGCCTCCAATCTCTTTTGACTCTTAATAAGTGAACTAAAACTTTCAATTTCCAATCAAATGATCCCTTTTTGAAGTTAATATGAGCAACCCTTCCATAAGACACACATATGCCCCAAGGGCATAACTTACAACGCCTTTCTGCCATCGGGCTCTGGTGGGTTGTTTCAGCACCGAAATGTTTGTTATATGATCTTTTAACTATTTTTAACAAAAACAAAAAGCTATCTTTTTTAAGCTATCGTTTTCAAAATTTTTATGAATGTATTTGGGAAAAAAGGGTTGAGGGGGGGGGAGCTGATTACCCTCCGATATCTTATGACGCTTAAAAAGGGAACTAGAACTTTCAATTTCCAATCAAATGAGCCCTCTCTGAAGTTTATACGAGCATTTCTTCCATAGGAACCCATATACACCCCCAGGGAATAACTTATAATCCTTGCCCCTGAAGACTGTGTGAGAGGTGTCCAGCTCAAAAATATAATTTCCAAAACTTTCAACTACGTTGAACAAAATGGCTATATCAAAATTTTGATTGGATGTGTTTGAGGAAATGGTGGGCGTGGAAGGGATATCAGTTGTCTTAGAATCACTTTCGACTATTAAAAAGGGAACTAGCCATTTAAATTTCTAATCGAATGATCCTTTATGAAGTTTCTACGACAACATTGTCTATACAAAACTTTATATGCCCCCACGGTATAACTTACACAACTCTTTCCCTGAGGGCTCTGGGGGGTGTTGTCATCCTCAAAGACCTAATTTCCAGAACTTAAAACTACGTTTAACAAAATGACTGTCTCAAAATTTGAATGGATGTGTTTGGGGGAAAAGGTGGTTTGAGAGGGGGGGGGAGTTGCCCTCAAATCACTTTCGACGATTAAAAAGGGCACTAGCCCTTTGAATTTTACCAATCGAACGAGCCTTTTTTGAAGTTCCTACGACAACGCCTTCTATAAAAACCATATATGCCCCCCAGGTATAACTTAAAACCCTGGCCTTGAGGGTTGTGGGAGAGCCTCCTCATCGAAAACATATTTTCTATTTGGAAATAAACTACGCTGAATAAAATGGCTATCTTAAATTTTTGATTGGATATGTTTGGGGATGATGAGCGTGGGGGGCTAGTTGCCCTCCAATCACTTGTGACTATTAAAAAGGGCACTAGCCCTTTGAATTTCCAATCGAATGAGCCTTTTTTGAAGTTTCTACGACGCATACTTCTATAAAAGCGTTATATGCCCCAGGGCATAACTTAAAACCCTGGCTCTGAGGGTTGTGGAGGAGTGTCTCCTAAAAAACATATTTTCTATTTGGAAATAAACTACGCTCAACAAAATAGCTATCTCAAAATTTTGATTTGGATGGGTGTTTTGGGGGAAATGATGGGCGTGGGGGGCTGCTAGTTGCCCTCCAATCACTTTCGACTATTAGAAAGGGCACTAGCCCTTTGAATTTCCAATCGAATGAGCCTTTTTGAACTTTCTATGACTACGCTTCTATAAAAAACCTTATGTGCTTCCAGGGCATAACATGAAACCCTTGCTCTGAGGGTTGTGGTGTGAGTGTCCTCCTCAAAAACATATTTTCTATCTGGAAATTAACTACGCTGAACAAAATAGGTATCTCAAAATTTTTATTGGTTGTGTTCTGGGGAATGATGGGCGTTGGGGGGGCTAGTTTACCCTTCAAAATCACTTTCGACTATTAAAAGGGCACTAGAAACTCTCGATTTCCAATTGAATGGAGCCACCTTTGAAGTTTCTACGACGATTAAAAAAAAAAAAACAAAAAAACGAATATGAAAAGAAGCACTGGAAAATAAAAATAATAATAAATAGAAACAAAAAAACTCCATGTAAAAAAAAAAAAAAAACAAAAAAAAAAAAAGAATAGAATAATTAAAAAAAGAAAAAAAAAAAAAAAAACCGAAAAAAAAGATAAAAAAAAAAAAAAACCTTTGAAGTTCTCAAACGAAAACGGACAAAGGCCCACACCTTCCATATGAAGTGCCTCTGGGAAAATAAAAATAATAATAATCAGAGGCAACGCTACAGCGTTGCTTTATAGTATTAATTAAAAAAAAACTTCCGAAAAATAAGTTTTTCAAAGAAAAGCAAAGGCCATTTTAAAATTAAACTCAGGAGATACAAATACCTGTTATAATTCAAACTCAAAAACGACCAGAAATTACTATTAAAGAATAAATGAAACCCAAAACGAACAGAAATTAAATAAACAATCATAGCAAAAAACATACAACAAGTAATAAAAAACTAAATGAATAAATAGATCTTAAAGCGAGTAATGCTTAGATTGAATATGAAAATCAAGCTTAAAAGCACACGAAAACAAATATTTTTTTATTAAAGTATAAATGAAAAACTTAAAACGAACAGAAATAAATAAAACAATCAATGCGAACATATATACAATATACAATTAATGTAAATGAATAAATAAATCTCAAAACGAGTGAAATTTAAATTGAATATGCAAATCAAGTTGAATCGAATAAAAAATAACTACAAACAAGAGTTTGGGTATCCCCTCACTGCAGAAGCCTAAAACCTACTGCGTCATTGGCGCTTTACTGAAAAAACAACTCTTTCATTAATTAAGATTTTAAGGAATAAATATCAGCATATGTATATTAAATTGACAATGCACATTTTTTTTTCAGTAAACTCCATTTGAATTTTTTTTCAGTAAAGTACAAATTATATTCTGGCTTTTAGAAAGCATAGAGGTTTTGAACCCTACTCATTTTAATTTATGCTCCGTTTTGAGTTTGACTTTAATATTTATTTTAATTTTTGTTCGTTTTGGGTTTCATTTATTTATTGATACTGATTTGGGGTAGTTGTATGCTTGGTAGATTATATGATAGTCCGGACGCCAGGTGTTGAAAGTGTGAATCATACCACGACGGAATGGGGCCTGCTACGAGAATTAGCCTACCCCTCCACCCCCCCCTAAATTGACCATGCAGATTCAAAAATACCAATGGCACTAGCTTGCGCGGGGTGGAACACTCCGAAACTTGACATTTTATTATATTTTGGTGTTTCATGCAAGAAAATGCATGTTCCACAAAGTTTGAGGTGCAGTTTTCTGCCCAAATAGAAATGCTTGGAAAGCCATAGAATGTTTTCATAACAAACCAGCACGATTAGTCAGAAAAATGGCAGAGTTAAAAAAATGGCAAAAACTATATGAGTCTTGAACAGTCTTGGAAAGTATAAACAAAATCAAATTGAAATATTAGATATATAATGATGTTAATTGTTGAAAGATCCATCAGTTCAAGATTTTTTTCACTGTGATTTTATTTTCATTTTCAATGCTGTAAGAACTGAAAAATAATAAATTTGTAATCTACGAGCAATTAATAAAAAAACAAGTTTTTAATAAAATAAATTAAATAAAAAAAAAAAGTTTTTTTTATACTGAAAGTAAGGAGCGACATTAAAACTTAAAACGAACAGAAATTATTCTGTATATGAAAGGGGCTGTCCCCTCCTAAACGCCTCGCTCTTTACGCTAAAGTTTTGACTCTGTCTCACAACTTTATTTTTTAAAACAATAAAAAACTTTAGCGTAAAGAGCGAGGCGTTGAGGAGGGGCAGCCCCTTTCATATACAGAATAATACAGTTAAAGAAGGGGGCAGTATCCAAATTTTGTTTGTAGTGAAACTGTATTTGTCTTGACTAATCTTAAAAAGAACTAGTAAATTAAACTGAATATTTGATGCATAATGATATTAATTGCTAAAAGCTCATCAGTTAAAAATTTTACTGTAATATTAATATTTATTTTCAAAATTAAGAACAAAAGAAAACATTTGTAATTATAATTCGTTTCAGTAAAGCGCCAATGACGCAGTAAGTTTTAGGCTTCTGCAGTGAGGCGATACCCAAACTCTTGTTTGTAGTTATTTTTATTCGATTCAAACTTGATTTGCATATTCAGTTTAAGTTTCCCTCGTTTTAAGATTTATTTATTCATTTACATTAATATATATTGTATGTTTGTTCGCATTGACTGTTTATTTAATTTCTGTTCGTTTTAAGTTTCATTTATACTTTAATAGCAAAATATTTATTTTCGTTTTAAGCTTCATTTTCATATTCAATCTATGTTCATAAGATCTATTTATTCATTTATATTATTACTTGTTGTATGTTTTTTGCTATGATTGTTTATTTAATTTCTGTTCGTTTTGGGTTTCATTTATTCTT
This sequence comes from Artemia sinica, assembly GCA_027921565.1. NCBI lineage: Eukaryota > Metazoa > Arthropoda > Branchiopoda > Anostraca > Artemiidae > Artemia > Artemia sinica. Next base: position 41,450,695 of record CM051259.1, on the reverse strand, counting down.
TAATAGTAATTTCTGGTCGTTTTGAGTTTTTAATTTTAACAGGTATTTGTATCTCCTGAGCTTAAGTTTAAAAATGGTCTTTACTTTTCTTTGAAAATCTTATTTTTCGGAAAGTTTTTTTTTTAATTAATTTTTGTTCGTTTTTGATTGCAAAAAAGTTTCAAGTTTTTATAGCATGGGGGGGGTTGCTTACTGTCCGATTATCCTTGACTTTAAAAAACGGATCTAGAACTTTCAATTTAAATCGAATGAGGCTTTTTTCAAAGTCTGTACGATTACCTCTTTGATAAAAACCTTATATATGAACAATAAACAGCTTGCATAACTTATGGACAGCGATTGACAACAATGAATGGATTGAAAAAATAGCTCCAATAAGGGGGTTTAGACCATTTCACTTGCTGACACAAAGGGATGACGGACTGTTTGGAATTGACCTTAATAGGATTTTGTGTGCCAAAGCAATTTTACATCTATCACAGAGTATGTATTTTAACCTTATAATTGGATAATTATAATAGATTTCCTATGTGTTCTTCCCATACAAAACCCCTTCCCACAAGTTATAAACCCCCCTTAATAAGTTATGCCCCTGGGCATAACTTACAACGCCTACCCCGGGCCCGGGCCCTGGTAGGCTGTGTCGACACCGGAGTTTTTGTTATCAGAACTTTGAACTATTTTAACAAAATGTCTGTCTCAAAATTTTTATCTGATGCGTTTTAGGGCATGGAGGAGGGGAGTGGGGGCTAGTTACCCTCCAATCTCTTTTGACTCTTAAAAAGTGAACATGAACTTTCAATTTCCAGTCAAATGAGCTCTCTCTAAAGTTTATACGAGCATCCCTTCCATAAGAAATAATGGGAAGAATTCAGAGAATCCTTAAATTACAACCCTTTGCCCTGAGGGCTCTGGGGGAGCTGTCATCCTCAAAGACCTAATTTCCAGAACTTAAAACTACATTTAATAAAATGGCTGTCTCAAAATTTTGATTGGATGTGTTTGGGGAAAAGGATGGCGTGAGATGGGGTTAGTTGCTCTCAAGTCACTTTTGACTATTAAAAAGGGCACTAGCCCTTTGAATTTCCAATCGAATGAGCCTTTTTTGAAGTTTCTACGACACCACCTTCTATAAAAATCTTATATAACCCCAGGTCATATCTTAAAAAACCTTGGCCTGAAGAATGTGGGGGAGTGTCCTCCTCAAAAACATACTTTCTATCTGGAAATCAACTACGCTGACCAAAATGGCTATCTCAAATGTTGATTGGATTTGTTTGGGGGAATGATGGGCGTGGGGGGCTAGTTGCCCTATAATCACTTTTCGACTATTAAAAGGGTACTAGCCCTTTAATTTCCAATCGAATGAGCCTGTTTTGAAGTTTCTACGACAACGCGTTCTATAAAAACCTTTTATGCCCCCCGGCATAGCTTAAAACCCTTGCCCTGAGGGTTGTGGGGGAGTGTCCTCCTCAAATATATTTTCTATCTGGAAATCAACTACGTTGAACAAAAAATGGCTATCTCAAAATTTCGATTGGATGTGTTTGGGGAATAATGGGCTTGGGGGGGGGGTAGTTGCCCTCCAATCACTTTCGAATATTAAAAAGGGCACTAGTTTTTTGAGTTTCCAATCGAATGAGCTTTTTTTTTGAAGTTTCTATGACAACGCCTTCTATAAAAACCTTATATGCCCCCAGGGCATAACTTAAAACCCTTGCCCTGAGGGTTGTGGGGGAGTTTCCTCCTCAAAATATATTTTCGATCTGGAAATCAACCACGCTGAACAAAATGGCTATCTCAAACTTTTGATTGGATGTGTTTGGGGAAATGATGGGCGTGTGGGGGGAGGGGGGTTAGTTACACTCTAATCACTTTCGACTATTAAAAGGGGCACTAACCCTTTTAATTTCCAATCGAATGAGCCTGTTTTGAAGTTTCTACGACAACGCCTTCTATAAAAAAACCTTATATGCCCCCAGGGCATAACTGAAAATCCTTGCCCTGAGGGTTGTGGGGAACTTCCTCTCCAAAAATATATTTTCTATCTGGAAATCAACTCCGCTAAACAAAATGGCTATCTCAAAATTTTGATTGGATGTTTTTGGGGGAATGATGGGCGTGGGGGGGCTAGTTCCCCTTCAATCATTTTCGACTATTAAAAAGGGCACTAGAACTGTCGATTTCCAATAGAATAAGCCCCCTTTTGAAGTTTCTAAGACGATCCCTTCCATATGAAATAAACAATAAAACATTGGAGTCGTATGGCCTTTACTAAGGCAACGCTACAGCGTTTGCCTCTGAAAGGCCGTACGGCTCCATTGTTTTATTGTTTTTTTTTTAGAGACACTTCATATGGAAGGGGTCGTCGTAGAAGAAACTTCAAAGGGGGCTCATTCGATTGGAAATCAAGAGCTCTAGTGCCCTTTTTAATAGTCGAAAACGATTGAAGGGCAACTAGCCCCCCCCCCCTACACCCCATCATTCCCCCAAAAACATCAAAATCAAAATTTTGATATAACCATCTTGTTCAGCGTAGTTGATTTCCGGATAGAAAATATATTTTTGAGGAGGACACTCCCCCACAACTCTTAGGGCAAGGGTTTCAAGTTATGCCCTGGGGGACATATAAGGTTTTATAGAAGCCGTCGTCGTAGAAACTTTGAAACAGGCTCATTCGATTGGAAATTCAAAGGGCTAGTGCCATTTTTTAATAGTCGAAAGTGATTGGAGGGCAACTAGCCCACCCATCACGCCCATCTTTTCCCCAAACACATCCAATCAAAATTTTGAGATAGCCATTTTGTTCAGCGTAGTTGATTTCCAGATAGAAAATATGTTTTTGAGGAGGACATTCCCTCCACAACCCTCAGGGCAAGGGTTTTCAGTTATGCCCTGGGGGCATATAAGGTTCTTATAGAAGGCGTTGTCGTTGAAACTTCAAAAAAGGCTCATTCGATTGGAAAATCAAAGGGATAGTGCCCATTTTAATAGTCGAAAAGTGATTGGAGGGCAACTAGCCCACCCCCGCGTCCATCATTTCCCCAAATACATCCAATCAAAATTTCAAGATAGCCATTTTGTTCAGCGTAGTTGATTTCCAGATAGAAAATATGTTTTTGAGGAGGACAATCCCCCACAACCCTCAGTGCAAGGGTTTTAAGTTATGCCCTGGGGCATATAATGTTTTATTAGAAGGCGTTGTCATAGAAAGTTCAAAAAAGGCTCATTCGATTAGAAATTCAAAGGGCTAGTGCCCTTTTTTAATAGTCAAAAGTGATTGGAGGGCAACTAGCCCCCCCCACGCCCATCATTCCCCCAAACACATCCAATCAAAATTTGAGATAGCCATTTTGGTCAGCGTTGTTTATTTCCGGATAGAAAATATGATTTTGAGGAGGATACTCCCCCACAACCCTTAGGGCAAGGGTTATAAGTCATGCCCTGGGGGCATATAAGGTTTTTTGATATAAGGCTTTGTCGTAGAAAAACTTATAAAAGGCTCATTCGATTGGAAATTCAAAGGGCTAGTGCCCTTTTTAATAGTCAAAAGTGATTGGAGGGCAACTATCCCCCCCCACACCCATCATTCCCCCAAAACCCATCCAATCAAAATTTTGAGATAGCCATTTTTTTCAACGTAGTTGATTTTCAGATAGAAAATATGCTTTTGAGGAGGATACTCCCCCACAACCTCAAGGCAAGGGTTTTAAGCTATACCTTGGGGGCATATAAGGTTTTTATAGAAGGCGGTGTCGTAGAAACTTCAAAAAAGGCTCATTTGATTGGAAATTCAAAGGGCTAGTGCACTTTTAAATAGTTGAAAGTGATTGAGCGCAAATCTGAGGATAGCCTTATATAGTGCTTGTTAATTGTTATCTCTTTTATAAAGTTATTTTTGTTTTTTTAATTAATTTTTTTCTGTTACAAAGTTTTAGACAATAGAAAACAAAAGGTCAAAAAAAGACCACAAGGCTGTAATGTTTTGTTGGGTCTTTTTCTAAAAACTCCTGATTTTGTTGTGTACAACCAGCCGTGCCCGCCAACTCCTTAGCATTAAAAACCTACGCCCTGACGCCCTGAATCTAAGAAGTTGAGTAGAAATTTTCAGCTTCCACTTTTATGAATATCCGAAATTATCTGAGGGGAATGTGTTTTGGGGAGCATATTCCACGGCTGGGAAATTTCTGCTGGGTAGATTTTAACGCGGGAGAATTATCACCAGGAAAAGAAAATGTTCTTTGAGGGGGAGGAATTCCCAGGGGTGGGTTTTCCAAATGTGAATTATTCAGGGAGGGGACGACTAAACCCATTCGATAATATTGTAAATTTTACATATGAAAGTAACGGGAATAAAGAATACACGGAATATCAGAGATAGCACTTCAGGTTCCTTTAGACGATTTTTGTTCGTGTCTTTTGAAAAAAGACATTTTCAAAAGACAGATTAATTTCATTTGTATTACTTTCTCTGTGGCTGCTCAATTATGCATGTGAGGGGGGAGACTTCCCCCACCACTGTCTCCACTAGGGTTTCAGCTTTATCTCAAGGCTTAAAAATGAACGCAGTGCGATAAAAGTATAGCTCAAAATAACATATATAGAATAATATTTGCTCATAACATGGAACAATTAATCAAAATTGCAAAATATTATGAGTTGAGGCTCACCCAAATGATGGGCCAGGGGGCTCACCCTTCCACAATCTATGAAAATCAATCCTGCAACAACTGAAAATATAAAGTATTTTTGAGTATTTTAACGTCTTCCACAACTCAAACGGTCCAACATTCTATAGCCCAATGAGTCTGGCTAATCTCCTAAATCGGGAACGGAGGAGATAAGTGAAGTTCCGCCCCGTATTGGATGAGTCTCCAACCTCGCCCTCCCCCTCTCCTACTGTCTATGCTAAAGTTTTCTTCTTTATGCCAACGACGCCACCCCCACCCCAAAGACTTTAATGAGGTAAAGTTTTTGTATGGGAAGAACACATAGTAAATCTATTATAACTATCCAATTATAAGGTTAAAATACATACTCTGTGATAGATGCAAAATTGCTTTGGCACACAAAATCTATTAAGGTCAATTCGAAACAGTTTTGATCCTTTGTGTCAGCAATGGTCAAAACACCCTTATTGAAGATATTTTTTCAATCCATTCATTGTTGTCAATCGCTGTCCACAAGTTCTGCAAACTGTCCTTTGTCTATATATAAGGTTTTTATCAAAGAGGTAATCATATAGACTTTGAAAAAAGCCTAATTCGATTTAAATTGAAAGTTCTAGATCTTTTTTTTAAAGTCAAGAATTATCGGACAGTAAGCAACCTCGCCCCCCCATGCCATAAAACTTGAAACTTTTTGCAATAAAAAACGAACAAAAAATTGATTTAAAAAAAACTTTCCGAAAAATAAGTTTTTCAAAGAAAAGTAAAGGCCATTTTAAACTTAAGTTCAGGAGCTACAAATACAGTCAAAATTCAAACTCAAAACGACCAGGAATTGTTATTAAAGAATAAATGAAACCCAAAACGAACAGAAATTAAATAAACAATCATAGCAAAAACATACAACAAGTAATAATATAAAAGAATAAATAGATCCTAAAGCGAGTAA
>CM051259.1:41415079-41435079 GCA_027921565.1 Artemia sinica | reverse complement strand
ACGATGTGGGCAGAATGTGTTTTTTTTTTTTTTTTTTTTTTTTTCTCCATACCCGGCACTCCGTATCGAAGGAGTCGTCATAGAAACTTCAAAAGAGCTCATTTGATTGGAAACTGGAGTGGCTAGTGCCCTTTTTAATAGTCGAAAGTGATTGGAGGGCAACTAGCCCCCCTCCACGCCCATCATTCCTCGAAACACATCCAATCAAAATTTGAGATATCCATTTTGTTCAGCGTATTTGATTTCCAGATAGAAAATATGTTTTTGAGGAGGACACTCCCCAAAACCCTCAGGGCAAAAAAAAAAATAGGGTTTTAAGTTATGCCCCTGGGGGCATATAAGGTTTTTATAGAAGGCGTTGTCCTAAAAAATTCAAACAGGCTCATTAGACTAGAAATTCAAAGTTGTAGTACCCTTTTTAATAGTCGAAAAAAGTGATTGGAGGGCAACTAGCCCCCCCACGCCCATAATTCCCCCAAATACATCCAATCAAAATTTTGAGATAGCCCGATTTATCCTTTGTTCAGCGTAGTTGATTTTCAGATAGAAAATATGTTTTAGAGGTGGGCACTCTCCCACAACCCTCAGGGCAAGGGTTTTAAGTTATGTCCTGGGGCATATAAGGTTTTTTTATAGAAGGCGTTGTCGTAGAAAACTTCAAATCAGGCTCATTCGATTGGAAATTCAAAGGGCTAGTGCCCTTTTTTATAGTCGAAAGCGATTGGAGGGAAACTAGCCCCCCCCCCACGCCCATCATTCCCCCAAACACATCCAATCAAAATTTAGGAGGTAGCCATTTTGTTCAGCGCAAAGGGTTTTAAGTTATGCCCGGGGGGCACATAAGGTTTTTTTTATAGAAGGCGTTTTCGTAGAAACTTCAAAACAGGCTCATTCAATTGGAAATTCAAAGGGCTAGTACCTCTTTTTAATAGTCGAAAGTGATTGGAGTGATTGGAGGGCAACTAGCCCCCCCCCCCACAACCCTTCATCCCCCCAAACACATCAAACAAAATCAAAATTTGAGATAGCAATTTTGTTCAGCGTAGTTGATTTCCAGATAGAAAATATGTTTTTGAGGAAGACACTCCCCACATCCCTCAGGGCAAAGGTTTTAAATTTATGCCATGGGGGTATATAAGGTTTTTAAAGAAGGTGTTGTCGTAGAAAACTTCAATAAAAGCTCATTCGATTGGAAATTCAAAGGGCTAGTGCGCTTTTTAATTTTTTACTTTTATAGTCGAAAGTCATTGGAGGGCAACTAGCCCCCCACACCCATCATTCCCCCAAACACATCCAATAAAAATTTTGAGATAGCCATTTTATTCAACGTATTTGAAAGTTTTGGAAACTAGGTCTTTAAGGATGACAACCCCTCCCTCCACAGCCCTCAGGCAAGGGTTGTAAGTTATGCCCTTGGGGCATATAAAGTTTTTATATTGAAAGTGTTGTCGTAGAAAATTCAAAAGGGCTCACTCAATTTGAAATTGAAAGGGCTAGTGCCTTTTTTTTTAATAGATGAAAGTAATTGGATAGCGACTAAACGCCCCTCTCACGCCCACCATTTTCCCAAACACATCGAACTAAATTTTTTGAGATATCCATTTTGTTCAACGTAGTTGAATGTTTTGGAAATTTTGTCTTTTAGGATAATAACCCCCTCAGAGCCCTCAGTGCAAGGGTTGTAAGTTATGCCCTGGGGGCATATAAAGTTTTTTATTGAAGCGTTGTCGTAGAAACTTCAAAAGGGCTAATTCGATTGGAAATTCAAAGGGCTAGTACCCTTTTAATAGTCGAAAGTGATTGGAGGGCAACTTGCCCCCCCCCCCACGCCCATCATTCACCCAAACACATTCAATAAAAAATTTTCGAGATAGCCATTTCGTTCAGCGTTGTTGATTTCCAGATAGAAAATATGTTTTTTGAGGAGGTTTTTATAAAAATCTCCTCCCTCCCATTTGCCCATTATGTTTCAAAACTAAATATTGCCTTAGATTAAATCAAAATGCACTGTGATAATGCTAATTCCCAATAAGGCATCTCAGCAGTATCCCAAGAACGACTGAGGATATTATGTTCAAACTTTCGAGGCTACTTCTGCTCTTAAAATTTAACCAAATCAAAATAGTGTAAGTGTATCCAAGCTATCAAAGAGAGTAAACAGATTTTTTGCCCAATGGTATCAAGTTTTCCATTTCAGGTCAACTAGAGGAGGTATGAAACTAAGTTACACAGTACTATTTGTGTCCAGATTTTCAAAATGGTGTATGTTGTTAAAAAAAATTGCTGAAAATTTTTCTCCAGCATACAAATAGCAGGCCACACTATAAAGTCTTAAAAAACGAAAAGATTTAAAGTTTTATTTTCTTTTCCCTGAAAAGTCTATGTAAAACGAACAGAAATTAATTAAAAAAAATTTTTCCACAAAAATAATTTTTTCAAAATTTGCACTTTACGGAAAAAAATACAAATGAATGTGCATTATAAGTTTAATATACATATACTGATATTTAGTAATCAGAATGTTAAAATTACTTGATTTATTAAAATTATAAAAGTAAAAAACATTTACATTTTTTCAGTAAAGTACAAATTTTATTTCTGGCCTTGGGAAGGCATAGGGGCTTTGTACCCAACTTATGTCAATTTCTGCTAGTTTTGAGTTTGACTCGGTTATTTTTGTAATTTCTGTTCGTTTGGGTTTCATTTATTTATCGAGGCTGATTTGTGGTAGTTTCACGCTTGGTAGATTATTTGATTTTATTTTTTACTCATTTTTTGTTTAATGGAGTTCTTTACTTTTCTTTGAAAAACTTATTTTGTGGAAAAAGTTTTTTTAATTAATTGAGAAAAATAGCAACCTGATGCCCAACATGCTAATTCAGACCTCTGAGCTATTTTCTTTAAAACATTTATTTCCTCGCTGAAGATATCTCAATAATATAGGATTCACCTATACCAAACTTCCTTAACAACTCTCCGAAAAAACTATGCCTAGTGGAGGAAAATAGTACCCTTATTTTATTATTATTAAATAGTTTCAATCAAATAAACAAGAATATTCAAAAAAGGAGAAAAATATGGCCTTTTAGGCGTTATTTATAAGCCCTAACCCATCAAATCACTGAAGCCAGTTTACTAATTTGTCCAACATTCTCTTCATCTCTCTCAATCTCTCTTAATATCTCTCAATCTCTCTTAATATATCTCAATATCTCTTAATCCCTCTCAATACCTCTCAATCTGTTTCGCCCAAATAATCCCCTAAAATTTCTCAATCTGTTTCGCCCAAAACAATCCCCTAAAACATCTCAATATTTTTTCGCCCAAATAATCCCCTAAATGTATAGTAATTTCTGAATGTTCCTTTGTGTATCGACAACTATGCACTGATACATTTAAATTCCCATGAAACAATTCCCACGTTAAATATATTCAAACTCTCTCAATCTCTCTTAATCTCATTTTATCTCGTTTGAATTTTCCTGAAAGTTATCTAAGATGTCCTAGTTTACACTATTAAGGTGTCGAGGTAATAATTCCAGAATTTATCTCTCAAACTAAAGTAGAGAAGCCTTTTAGTTTCTTAATTCCCCTCATGATACATTAGAATTCTCCGTCAGATTTTCATCATTGGCAATTATGCAAATCCATTCTTAGTAAAATTTCCTGGAAGTACAGGTCTGACGTCACTCCTGTTAGTATTCATTAGGCTTAGAAACATCTCTTATATGCCTGGAAATAGGTGTGTGGTCCTTGTACTCCCTGGAATAGCACCCCTCCTTCTACTATCTGGTTTAAGATTTTGAGGATGATTAATGCAAATCTACTATATATTAAGGACGCAATCTTTCGTGGTGGTAAGTTTTGTACTAAAGAATATTTATGTGCAGTCTCACCTATATAATAATTAAAAAATTAAAATTGACACAACGGAAAAATCAAGTTTGTTCAAAAGGAAAAAATAAAAGGATAAGTAAAAAAGAGAGTAAAACCCCAAACGAGTAGACTTTCGTCGCAGTACTCAATAAGAACTGGTTTGGTTGCATTTCTCTTACAATTTAAATAAATCAAAAGAGTGTAAATGTATCCAACTTGTCAAAGAGCTTAGAAAGAATATATTGGGAATGTTATTATTTCTGTTTTTCAGGTCCACTTAAGGAGGTATAAAATTAAATTAAAGTTTACTATTTTTCCAGGATTAAACATTGGTGAAAAAGTATCTCCAATATACAAATAGCAAGCCATAATATGAATTTTTCTAGAAAAAATAAGTAAAGATGTGAAGATTGTTTTTTACGAAAAAGGCTATGTCAATAAAAAACGAACAGATATTAATTTAATTTTTTTTTCCACGAAACAAGTTTTTCAAATAAAAGTAAAGAGTTCCATTAAACCAAAAATGAGCAGAAATGAAGTCAAATAATCTTCCAAGCAAAAAACCTCCATAAATCATCATCAATAAATAAATTAAGCCCAAAACAGATAGAAACTACAATAAATAACCAAGTCAAACTCAACACGAGCATAAATAGTGCTGAAGACCCCATTACCTTCTTAAGACCAGAACATAATCTGTACTTTTTTTTTACTAAAAAAAAAAAAAAAAAAAAAAAAAAATGACCGTGGATTTTCGATCAAATATAATATACTGATATTAAATTCCTTAAAATTTAAGTAATTTTTATTTATTAATTAAAAATTAGAAACATTTAATATAATTTTTTGGTGGACTTGTTTTTGGAAAAAGGTTTTTAAAATTAATATATGGAAAGGGAAGAATCAACCACGCTACGATCGACCGTCGTCAGTCTTGGCTTATTTGTAGCCTGATTTGTCGCTAAAAAAACTGCAGGCATCATTTTGATTTGATAATTTTATTGTACGAGTTGATGTATAAAACCCATGACTCTTTCAATTAGTATTCTTGATTAAAGGTCGTATCTGTTGCTTTGCATAATACGTTCACGTAATACGAAAGGTATTACAATCTGAAAATTTATTTACCCCATTAACTTTCAAACCAGTAAACAAAATAGACTGATGCTGAAAATTTTTAACAAGTTAAAATAAAAAATAAAATTTTTTTTAAGGGACACAGCCTCGTTTCATTATTTGCAGCCCAAACACTGGTAAATCTCTAATATTCATTTTTAATCCATCCATAATAGGAAACTGGGAATCCCACTAAGTAGCTATCTCAGCATTGGACTCTGTAGCTATATACTGATATGCTTAACCCAGTGACTGGTTCAATTATGCGTAATAACCAAGCTTAGCCTTCTAATAATGTTTTGCGCTGACTTAAAGATGAACGTAGATTCAATGATCAATTAAAAACTGTTTGTTCTTTTTTAAGGCGCTAAATTTAAAGATGCTAAATATTTAAAGCCTCTTAAATATAGAAAAAAAAAAACACAGCAACAATTTATATTGGCGATGAAACAAAATGAAAAGGAAAAGCACAATACAATCTGGATTTCGTGGATTACTTGTCCGCTAAAACAAAATTACTTGAAGATATGTGGGCTAGAAAATACAAGAGGACGGACAGAAAGAGTAAAAATCGTCATCTTACAAAATAAAAGAGACACAATTATTTATTTGAAAGCAGAGAGAAAAGATGAAACAAGGCTAAATTTTTCCCTCTCTACAAATTAAATTGATGAGAAGCATATATGCCAGATAATAATCATAATCATGGTAGGCCTACTATCATAATATATCAATACCCGTATATTTACAAGAATCAGAAGAGAAGTAGCTTCAAAATTTCGATTTTGTCATCTTGGTATATCCACTATTGGTAGTTAAAATGTCGATAGTAATTCCATTGGTAATTGCAGCAGTAAAATTATTTTTTAAATTTTATTTCATTAATTTTGGTGAATTGTAACAAAATTCTTAGATTTTTAAAGCTTTGTAATTTATTCTTCTTTAAATTATTACATTTTCCACTAGCACACGATGGCGAACGTCTCCCGCCAGACTTATTTGTGGAACTCGCTACTTTGGCCACCTGTCTCAAATTTGAACCATCTGTCTCAAGTTTCAAACAACAGTAGCGCGGAATTCTGATTTTACTCGGGAAAAAGTGGTTTTTATTTTAATACCAATAGATTCCATTTTAAAAGCTTTGACATTTCATTCCATGTCAATGAGAAACGCCTCTGGTTAGGTGTAAGTAATGTCATACGATCACTTTCTCCCAATCAAAAGACCATGCGGGCTACTGTTAGTTTAAATTTGAGACTGACGGTAGAGTTTCTCTAATACCCGCTATATAAGCATATGCGTTTAAAACAGTACATAAACGCACTAGTCCTAAATAACAACAATGGGGTATTTGAATAAAAGAAAATATGGAAGTTTAATTATCCTGCACGAGCCCTTTTTCTGAGTACTCCCTTTTGGGAGTTAAGGGACACATTTGTCAATATTTAGTTAACAAGTTAAAACTACTTCCTAGCTAGAACAGTACCGACTCTAATTAATCATAGCCTTTCCCTTCAGGTTAACTCAAAAGAAATCTTATTAGCTAAGAGGCTTGTGAAAATATTGAGCTATTAAGAGTCTTTGAAATAACTTTTTCTATCTGTATCCTCAATCTTGGAGCTTTGTTCCCCGTATATAATAATGTAGTAATCTTCTATAGCTTAACTTTATGAATTTATTATTATTGTTGTTACTTTTTACTGATGTTGTTATTAAGTAAATTATGTTTTAGTTTATCGTTATGATTAAACTTCTGTAGGTTTTTATTTGTTCTATATGTTTTTATATGTTATGTTTTTATGTTGATTTCTATTATTGTTGTTATTGTTTCTAATGTTTCGACCTAATGTTGTTGCTATGATTCCGGGACCTTCCCTGAATGCCACCGTTAGCCCTGCTCGGATTACTTAGTACTTCAACCCCGCGTGGCGTAGTTATTAGCCCCCTAGGGGTAGACCTCGGCTCAGGTGAAACTTCTGGAAATGGCGTCCAATACCGTGGATGAGGCCCCCCTTACAGCAACAGATCGATCCGTCAAAAGAAGTTAAGGTGTGACGTTATCCGCGCAGCCCATCACGCGGCAGGAGTCTTGATTCAAAGGTAAGTCAGTTGGGTACTGATCTAGTAGCTGGGCAACACGCGAGAAGTGAAGTTTGGTTAATACTAATGAAATAAAACAAAATAGAATGAAAATATAATATGCTATGAACAAATTTGGGCTATATATTTTCATATTAGGGCAGGGGGTAAAGCATAGCATATATTAAATACGGAACCTAGCCTAGGAACCTTTCCCCCCTAAACCCCAAAAAACTAAAGTTTAAATATAGTTTCCGAGGTGAGAAACCTTGTTTATGCTGCGTCATACATCCAATTACTGGGTAATGGCTATCTTTTCCTTTTCTTGATGCATGTTGCCCGGCTAATAGAACAGTACCGCCAATTGTTGTCGTAGAATAGATTAATCCTTCTAATAAATCTCCAGCGCTTGCCAATATTTTATTCTTTGAGTCATACAATGAAAGTGTACAAAAAGATTTCCTGGGAAATTGAGTTATCGCTGGTATGTTTCCAGCTTTTTCTTCTCTTTACTGTTTTCTTCTTTTGTCACGCGAGTCACGATTTGACGTTTACTTGTTTAATTTAAAAAAAAAAAAAAAAAAAAAAAAAAAAAAAAAAAAAAAAAAAAAAAAATGAATTTCTGTTTTGTATTTCTGTATTTCTGTGTTTATTTATTTCTGGAAAAGATGCTTGAACGTCTATAATCAAAGTTGTCACAATGAATTTTTTAATACCTGTGAAACAAATGTCAAAAACCCTACAGATTTCGCCAAAAAACCTGTGACTAGGCCCGTAGCCAGCATTCTGTTTGGAGGTGGGTGGGGGGTGTAAAACACTTCAAAAAACATGTGATAAATTTATATTTATATACTTTTCTGCTACGTTTTTACGATTCAGATAGAAATTTCGGGAGTGGGGTCTAACCCCTACCCCTTCCCTGGATACGGCTTTGCCTGTGAACACTTACCAATTTTATTCATGATCTACTCATCAAAAGTTTACTTTTATAAGTAAAATTAAACCCAATAAATTGTATATGTTTGGAATCGGCGTAACGAGCCAATTCTGTGATGTATAAATCGCTATAAAAATTTCTTTCTTTAGAGTTTTGGTTACTTTTGGGCTGACTCGCTCTTTAAAAATGAACTGTTATCATGAACTGTTTGATTTGGCTATACAGAATACTAGACAATACTGATGACTAGACGAATGGCTTCAAAAAAATACAATTAACATCCCAAACTTTTGTTTGAAACGATGAGATATTGGTTCAAGGGTCTAGTACCGTATCCTTTGCCTTACAATGCAAAATTGGGGCTATTGAGAAGGAAATACTATAAATTTCTAAAAATAATTATACAATATCCTAAAATAATTACTTATATCATTCCTATAAGCGCTTCAGTTTATTTGACCTCTAACCCCCCCCCCCCTCAGTATGCAAATATATAGCCCAAATAAAATATTTTCCATGCATCTTGCCATGTGTCATCATGCTTCGGATTAATACCCGTAATAGTTAAGTACATAAGTGTCAGGTTTGATTTTATGGTAAAAGCATGAAATTTGCAGACATGTGCAGAAAAATAAGGAGAATCTGACTGGGGACAGAACCACATTTTGCGACGCGATTATCGCGCTGTTTTGCGTTTTTCCGCACGGGAAAAAAGAATAGCAGACTTTCAGAGTGGGAAATTTTTCCGAGCAGAGTGTCGTTTCTGACTAATTTGTCTCTCTTGATCCCGAAATAGTTCTTCCTTTTTCGTACAACTCTTGGTTACTGACTTATCATCATTTTCATCAACACGCTCCAATGCACTTCTGAGTAACTTCCGCTTTCTGACTTTGTAATTTGCATCGTAATCGCACCGGAACTGGTGAACATGTTACGGAAAATGTGAAGAATTGACTAAGTCGCAAATTCAAATTTGTCTCCGCGCTATTTTGCGTTTTTTCGCGCGAAGAAAAAAGCGCGAATTCTGAAAATGAGCGATAACCTAGTTTAAGATATCTTTTCTGATTAGTTCAAGCCTCTTGATTCCAAAAATGTGGTTATTTATGCAATCGGATTCTTGGCTCAGGGTTTACCAGTTTCATAACCACGGTTTCTATGCCATACTCTAACAAGAACTCATACCCTTCCTATAATATTCCAAAGGAGATCATACGTTTTTGACTGTAAGTAACTAATTACTCTTTCAGATCACCTAAAAAAAAAAAATAATCATTTATTCAACTAAAACTCCCTCGGACGTAAGAAGCATACTATTATGAGATAAAATGTAGAATACTCATTTAAGGAAAGCTTTTGTACATCTGCACCTGTTTTGCACTTTGCTTTGCAGCCACATTTGAGCAGTTCTTTGCAAATTGTCGCTGCCTCAGGAAGATTAGTCCAGGAAGGCTTCCAGCTTCCGTCATGCTTCACCCAGCCGTATAAACCTGTATCCAGTGGGGATAGTTTCGGACAACGCGATGATGCCCATATCTGGGCCTGCAAGCGCGTTTGATATTCTGGTCAAGAGCAGCCGCTGTCAGGGGCAGTCTTCCCATTCCAGCTGTTTATCGTGTGAAAAGCTCATTCCGCAGACTGTTTCACTTCAGACAAGCCGGCTGATTTTTCGTAAAGAACGACGATGAATCACTGGATGTCTTTAAAGTGACAATATAGGAGCGGGGCTCCTGATGTACTCAGAGTAACGAAAGTTGGAAGAATGGATTCCATAGCTTTCCAGGTCCTCCAAACATCATGCTTTCCATGACAAGCAAAATAAGAAGTCGTATCGCATCCAGAGAAGGCATGAAAAAGCTGCGATACTTGTCAGGTCCTAGAGGATAAGTAATATCGTGATTGGGCAGTATTTTCGTCTTTGCTCCATGCCCATAGATGAAAAACAGGTTTTCAATCTGAAGCTGCTGAAACAAAGCTGTTGCAATCACAACTACATCAGAATCCACAGTTCTGATGGCTATGAAGTTATAGTCACACTGGGCCTGATAGAAGGCATGGAGCAGCACACGAGTGTCACCTTCTTCGCGGTTGGTAGGTTTGAGGCCTACGCGAAAAGCGATATCGCACGTTGAAATAATTGTATCTCCAAGAGTGGCCACCACGAAGATGTCCTGCAATTCCTGACTACCATAATTGCCAAAATATGGAAGAGCCGATTCTTGTTCTCAGTTGATTTAAAAAAGTCATGCTTGTTCATCTGAGGAACGGAGGTTCGGTTTGTGGTTTTCACAGCATAAGATGAAGCTCCTCTGTGTTCGTGCGCTCTGTTTTTAGGCTGTCGTGAGTGTAGATGTCAAAGACGAGATCAATCCTTTGAGCGTCGGTTTGGGACTGTTGTTTTCTAATATAGGTAGCGACGTTCGAGTGAGCGTATTCACTGAAATTAATTCATGGCTTAGGAACGATGTGGTGTGCTAGAACAGACCCTTCTAGTACAATTGAGCCGACAGTTAGGAGGCTTCTGGGCAGTGGCTCTTCAAGGTCTGCCGTCAAACAGTCAACTATGTCAGATTTGTTTTCCAAACCATAGCTTGCCGTACTCGAACAGGGAAGGTGGGAAAAGGCTGGTTCTCGTGCTTGAAAAAGTCGGTCAGGTCTGCCCCTCTACCCTTGCAGCCTATGTAGAAACGACTGGAGAGGTTACAGTTTGACTGCATGTATTTTACATATACGTATGTCATGATATGAAGACATTTATAAAATAAAACATCACTTATTAAAGGTAAATTATACGTTACTTGTTCTCTTCTCATATGCTTTCTCTTTAAAAAGTACGTGTCATGCGGATTTTCTTCTTTTCTTTGTTAAACAGGCTAGCGATATAAAGTATTTCGAGTCGCGTTTTTAGACCCGCAAATGATCGATTCATTCAGACCACAGCCGTCACTTGCACATTAAGGTGAACCAGAGTTTGTAATGTAGAAGTATGAAACACACAGTCTACACCCGACGATGATGAAAGTAATGGTAAATCAGTAACGAATGGTTGGACATTAAAAGTAAGCACATTTTAAGAATCAGCCATGAAAGATACCCTAAGCGCATCTACTACCTCTGTATACAGAAAAGAGTACGAACCGCGATGATGAAAATGACGATAAGTAGGAAACCACTGATCTGATTTCAAAAGTTGGCACATTGTCAGAATGAACAGACCCGAATCAACCAGAAACAACCCTTCAAACGTCCAAATACTTCAATTTCAAAAATACAAGATTTTCCGAGCGGAAAAACGCGGTGAAACGCGGAAAAAACGTGGTAAAAAAATGTGGTTCTGTCCCCTGTCAGATTTTCCGTATTTTTCTACATATGTGTGCCAGTTTTCGGGCTTTTACCATAAAATGCACAAACCTTATGGAAATTGGCGCTTATGTACCTAACTACAAATTGAATCAACGATGACGAAATAAAGAAACAGAAAAAAGCATGGGAAATGTACAATTTGGGCTATATACTGCTACCCATTCCCCCAATGTAGGGAAGTGATATCAATTCAAAAAAAAAACATAGGAAAATAAAACATGAAAACATGAAAGTACAAAAAGAGTTTTTATTCCCGTCCCGTGAATTTTTTTCTTGGAAATCCGAACACGCTGAAAACAGCTGCTGGATTATTCCCCCAGGACATCTCTATATGCAAAATTGAGTTGACAAAGAGAGAGTAAGACAAAACAAGAATAATTTCGTATAGGAATTCTGTCAAGTCCCCAAAGTATAAAATTTTCCCTGGAAAGTTCACTCCCCCTCTACCAAATAATCCCTCCCCACCAAAAATTCTTCCTCTGGAAACCCAACTAAAGAATAAAACCCTCCCTTAAAAAATGTCTGTATACTTCCGAACAATAAATACTATACGCAAACAATGGGTAAATTTCATAGCTTACAGGCCTCTCCCCACGGACTGTGTGAGGTTATATTGTCCCTAAAGACATAGTTATTAAATGTTTCAAATATGCTGAACAAAATTAATATCCCACAATTTTTATCAGAAGACTTTGGGGGGAAAAGGAGCTTGGGAGGGGGGCTAGTTGCCCTATAATCCTTTTGGTCACTTAAAAAGGGCACTAGAACTTTTAATTTCCGTTTGAATGGACGCTCTCCCGATCTTCTAGCAATATTTCGACATTTTGAAATAATGTCTTGGGCATGATTTCGATACAATCAACACTGGGAAAAGGCGAAAACAAGACACAAAAAATAAATAAACACGGATCCGTGATCCGTCTTCTGGCAAAAAATTAAGAAATTCCACATTTTGTATGTTAGTGCAGCAGTGTTCTCTGATACGCTGAATCTTATGATGTGATTTTCATTAAGATTCCTTGATAATTTGGGGGTGTTTATCCACTTTTTCAAAAACCAGGCGAATTTTCTCGGTCTTGTAATTTTTGATGGGCAATACTAAACTTGATGAATTTTATATATTTGGAATAGACATAATAGGTTGATTCTTTTGTCTATTGATATGAAAATCCCGTTTTACTATTGAGGTTACTATTGAGCTGCGTCGATCCTTACTTACAGTTCGTTACCACGAACTGTTTGATAAAGAGAGAAATTGAAAAAAAACAAGACAAGCAAAATAATTTTTGAAGTCACAGATGGTGTCTTAGAGAGGAAAGTAAGAAATACAGCTAGGAATATTAATGAAAATGTATTAAATTTAGTGAAGAGGCGAAGGACTTGTACAAGAAATATTTGAATGATAGGTCATATAAAAATAAGAGGAATTTAAGGAAAGTGGAGATGGCACTAAAATAAGAATTAAGGAGGTATAAAGTGGAGACCATGGATAAAATTGCTGAAGATCTGGAAAACATCATGCGACGGTGTACTAGTAAAATATTTGTACTGTGGTGTTATAAAATTGAGAAGAAATAGTCAATCTGGACTTTTCCCTGTTAAAGATAGGAGTAGGGAAACAATTAGTGAAAACGAAACAGTTGATGAGAGATGAATCGTGACAACGTTACAGGGAAGGATATATAAACGAAAATATCTTTTTTAAACTTTGGATGCGAATTTGTTTTATGAGGAAGAATTAGTGACAGTACTAAAAAGATTGAAAAATAATAAGGCTCCAGGTGCTAATAGTGTGGTAAATGAGTTTTATAAATATGGTGTTTGTGAAGTTGGAGGTAAATAGTTACTCAGACCACACACAAACTCTCTTGTAAATTGGAGATGAGTTACTGACGTACTTAGTGATTTTACTTATTGACGTACTTAGTGACTTTAGAGAAAATGCAATTAAACCCTTCTATAAGAAAGGTGATAAGAGTGAGTATGGAAATTATAAAGGCGTTAGCTTAGTTTCTGCAGGAAGTAAATTTTTAGTATGGTGACACATTTTAGCCTAAGAGATGCTGTAAATACAGTTTTAAAAGATGAACAGTGCGGTTTCAGGAAGAGGTGAGGATGCTTTGATTACATTTTCACTCTTAGATTAAGAACTGAGAAGTGCCAGAGTCTGACCCTTTTATTCTTCCATATTATGTATTATGAGAACGTGTTCATTGTGATTCATTCGATAGAAGAGCTTTGACAAAGGAACTATCCTTATTTAGCATACCATATAAATACAGTAAAGTGATTAGTGCTATGCACTAATGAGAATAATATTGCTGCGGTCAAGTTAAAAATGAGACTAATAGCTGATTTTGTGTGGAATGAGAACTTCAGCGGGGTTGCGTTCTATCCCAAAATTATATGGATCATTTGATGCAATTTTTGCTAAGCAGCACAGCAAAGACAATGGGAGAGCACGGAATTAAATGTTGAAGTAGATCTTTGATATGCTGATGACTCGAGCGTCCTAGATGAAAATCTTGAAAAATAGATAAATTTTTGGAACTTTTGAGAGTTCATGGTGAAAAGAACAGGTTTGAAAATTAATGTTAAGAAGACTGGGTCGCTAAGACTGGGAATAAGCGAAGGCGAAGAAATGATGTTTGGTAACAAGAACATCGATCAAGTGAAGTGCAGTGAGATGTTAAAAGTTGAATAGCCATGGCCGACGGTGTTTTTTCGAGTTAAAAAGTTTAAAAGAATAGAAAGATATGTCTGCGAACCAAGACTGGAATATTAGAAACTGCAGTGGGACTATTGGTCAAGCATGGATCTGAAGTGTGGGTAAACAGATTGTTTTGGATACACCTCTGACAGTATTTCAAACAGTAAGACGTAAGAAAATTGTGGTTCCATCTCGTTTTCTAGGGGTATAATGAAAAAAAAGGTTGAGAGGACTAGGACACATTCTGTGAATGAAAGATAACAGATTGGCAAAGGTCGTCCTTATTAGCCAGCCATCTTAGGCCCTAATGAAAAGCAGACTGTCCCCGAAACGGATGGGATTAGGTGGTAAGAAAAGATTTAGGTAAAAATAGAACTTCCTCAGAAGATGTAAAAAAAGGAGGCTTTGAATAGATTGGGCCACCCCAATTTGCACCCCAAATTTGCGTGGGAGGGGTCTAGTTACCCTTCAATTTTTGATCACTTAAAAAGGATACTAAAACTTTTGATTTTCGTTCGAATAAGCCCTGTCGCGATATTTGGGGCCATTGGGTCGATACGATCAACCCTGGGAAGAAAAAACAAACAAAAAAAATAAACACGTATCCGTGATCTTTCTTTTGGCATAAAAAAACACAAAATTCCACAATTTTGTATATTAATTAAAAAAAGCTTAAAAAAAACCCCTATGCCTTCGTAAAATGCCTCCCTATGCCTTCGTAACGTAAAAAACCCCCTATGCCTTCCCAAGGCCAGAACAAAATTTGCACTTTTCTGAAAAAAATAAAATGTTTTTACTTTTATAACTTTAATAAATCAAATAATATTAACATTTTGATTACCAAATACCAGTATATGTATATTAAACTGACAATGCACATTCATTTGTATTTTTTCATTAAAGTGCAAATTTTGTTCTGGCCTTGGGAAGGCATAGGGGTTGTGCGCCCAACTTATGTTAATTTCTGCTCCTTTTGAGTTGACTCGGTTATTTATTGTAATTTCTGTTCGTTTTGGGTTTCATTTATTTATCGATGCTCATTTGTGGTAGTTCCTCGCTTGGTAGATTATTTGATTTTATTTTTGCTCATTTTTTTTGTTTAATTTTGTGGAAAAAATGTTTTTTTTAATTAATTTCTGTTCGTTTTATACTGACATAGTCTTTTCAGGGAGAGAAAAAAATAATACTTTAAATCTTTTCGTTTTTTAAGACTTTATAGTTTGGCCTGCTATTTGTATGCTGGAGAAAAAATTTTCAGCAATTTTTAACAAAATACACCCTTTTAAAAATCTGGACACAAATATTACTATTTAATTTAGTTTCATACCTCCTCTAGTTGACTTGAAATGGAAAACTTGATACCATTCGCAAAAAAAAATAGGTTTAATTTCTTTGATA
This sequence comes from Artemia sinica, assembly GCA_027921565.1. Taxonomy (NCBI): domain Eukaryota; kingdom Metazoa; phylum Arthropoda; class Branchiopoda; order Anostraca; family Artemiidae; genus Artemia; species Artemia sinica. The sequence continues at coordinate 41,419,603 of CM051259.1, read as the reverse complement.
GCTTGGATACGCTTGCGCTATTTTGCTTTGGTTAAATTTTAAGAGCAGAGGTAGCCGCGAAAGTTTGAACATCATACCCTAAGTCGTTCTTGGGATATTGCTGGGATTCCTTATTGGGAATTAGCATTATCACAGTGCATTTGATTTAATCTTAAGGCAATATTTAGTTTTTATACATAATGGGCAAATGGGAGGGTTGGCGCGGGAGGGTGGGAGTGGAAGGGGAATTAGTTTCCCTCCAATCACTTTCGACTATTAAAGGGCATCAGCCCTTTCTATTTTCAATCGAATGAGCCCTTTTCGAAGTTCCTACGACAAAACTCCTTCGATACGAAGTGCCCTGGTCTAAACAACAACAACAACAAAAAATATTACTAACAACTTTCGACTATTAAAACGGGTACTAGCCCTTTGAATTTCAAATCGAATGGGCCCTTTTTCAAGTTTCTATGACAAGCATTTCAATAAAAACCTTATATGCCCCCAGGGCATAACTGAAAACCCTTGCCCTGAGGGTTGTGGGGAGTGTACTCCTCAAAAACATATTTTATATCCGGAAATCAACTATGCTGAACAGAATGGCTATATCAAAATTTTTATTGGATAAGTTTGGGGAATGATGGGCGTGGGAGGGGAGGCTAGTAGCCCTCCAATCGCTTTCGACTATTAAAAAGGGCACTAACCCTTTGAGTTTCCAATCGAATGGGCTTTTTTTTTGAAGTTTCTACGACAACGACTTTCTATAAAAGCCTTATATGCCCCCAGGGCATAACTTAAAACCCTTGCCCTGAGGGCTGGCGGGGAGTATCCTCCTCAAAACATATTTTTTATCTGAAAATCAACTACGCTGAACAAACTGGCTATCTCAAAATTTTGATTGGATGTGTTTGGGGGAATAATGGGCGAGGGGGGGGGGGGTCGTTGTCCTCCAATCACTTTTGACTATTAAAAAGGGCACTAACCCTTTGAATTTCCTATCGAATGAGCCTTTTTTGAAGTTTCTACGACAACGCCTTCTATAAAAACCTTATATGCCCCCAGGGCATAACTTAATACCCTTGCCCTGAGGGTTTTGGGGGAGTGTCCTCCTCAAAAACATATTTTCTATGTGAAAATCTACTACGCTGAACAAAATGGCTATCTCGAAATTTTGATTGGATGTGTTTGGGGGATTAATGGGCGTGGGGGGGGCTTCTTGCCCTCCAATCACTTTTGACTATTAAAAAGGGCACTAACCCTATAAATTTCCTATCGAATGAGCCTCTTTTGAAGTCTCTACGACAACGCCTTCTATAAAAACCTTATATGCCCCTAGGGCATAACTTAAAACCCTTTCCCTGAGGGTTATGGGGGAGTGTCCTCCTCAAAACATATTTTCTATCAGGAAATCAACTACGCTGAACAAAAAGGTTATCTCAAAATTTTGGTTGGATGTGTTTGGGGGAGTGATGGGCGTGGAGGGAGGCTAGTTGCCATCCAATCACTTTCGACTATTAAAAAGAGTACTAGCCCTTTGAATTTCCAATCGAATGAGCCTGTTTTGAAGTTTCTAAGACAACACGTTCTATAAAAACCTTATATGCTCCCAGGCCATAGATTAAAAACCCTTGCCCTGAGGGTTGTGGGGGAGTGTCCTCCTCAAAAACATATTTTCTATCTAGAAATAGACTTACGCTGATCAAAATGGCTTTCTCAAATGTGGGAGTGGAAGGGGAATTAGTTGCCCTCCAATCACTTTCGACTATTAAAAAGGCATCAGCCCTTTCTATTTTCAATCGAATGATCCCTTTTCGAAGTTCCTACGACAACTCCTTCGATACGAAGTGCCCTGGTCTAAACAACAACAACAACAAAAAAATATCACTAACAAGTTTCGACTATTAAAACAGGTACTAGCCCTTTGAATTTCAAAATCGAATGGGCCCTTTTTCAAGTTTCTACGACAAGGATTTCAATAAAAACCCTATATGCCCCCAGGACATAACTTAAAACCCTTGCCCTGAGGGTTTTGGGGGAGTGTCCTCCTCAAAAATATATTTTATATGGGGAAATCAACTACGCTGAACAAAATGGCTGTATCAAAATTTTTATTGGATAAGTTTGGGGAATGATGGACGTGAGAGGGGGGCTAGTTGCCCTCCAATCGCTTTCGACTATTAAAAAGGGCACTAGCCCTTTGAATTTCAATCGAATGGGCATTTTTTGAAGTTTCTATGACAACGAATTCTATAAAAAAAAACCTATGCCCCCAGGGCATAACTTAAAGCCCTTGCCCTGAGGGCTATGGGGAGTATCCTCCTAAAAAACATATTTTATATCTGGAAATCAACTACGTTGAACAAAATGGCTATCTCAAAATTTTATTGGATGTGTTTGGGGGAATAATGGGCGGGGGGGTAGTTGTCCTCCAGTCACTTCGACTATTAAAAAGGGCACTAGCCCTTTGAATTTCCTATCGAATGAGCCTTTTTTTGAAGTGTCTACGACAACACCTTCGATAAATATGCCCCAGGGCATAACTTAAAACCCTTGCCCTTAGGGTTTTGGGGGAGTGTCCTCCTCAAAAAAAGTATTTTCTATCTGGCAATCTACTACGCTGAACAAAATGGCTATCTCAAAATTTTGATTGGATATGTTTGGGGGAATGATTGGCGTGGGGAGGATAGTTTCCTCCAATCACTTTCGACTATTAAAAAGGGTACTAGCCCTTCGAATCTCCAGTCGAATGAGCCTGTTTTGAAGTTTCTACGATAACTCTTTCTATAAAAACCTTATATACCCCCAGGGCATAACTTAAAACCTTCGCCCTGAGGGTTGCGGGGGAGTGACCTCCTCAAAAACATATTTTCTATCTGGAAATCAACTTACGCTGATCAAAATGGCTGTCTCAAAATGTTGATTGGATGTGTTTGGGGGAATGATGGGCGTGGGAAGGGGGGCTATATGCCCTCCAATCACTTTCGAGTATTAAAAAAGGCACTGGAACTATTAACTTCCAATTGAATGAGATTCTTTTGAAGTTTCTACGACGACCCCTTCCATATGAAGTGCCCTGCTACAAAGGAAAAAATAATAAATAGTACATTGTGCCAACATCGTTCTTATATGCTCTCAGGGCATAACTTAAAACCCTTGCCCCGACGGTTTTGGGGGAGTGTCCTCCTCAAAAAAACATATTTTCTATCTGGAAATCAACTGCGCTGAACAAAATGGCTATCTGAAAATTTTGATTGAATGTGTTTGGGGGATGATGGGCGTGGGGGAGGCTAGTTGCCCTCCAATCACTTTCGACTATTAAAAAGGGTACTAGTCACTCCAATTTCCAATCGAATGGGCCCTTTTCGAAGTTTTTACGACAACTCCTTCGATACGAAGTGCCCGGGTATAGAGAAAAAAAAAACACATTGTGCCCACATCGTTCTTTACATAGGCAGCACTAGCGCGCTTCCTATGATGAGTTCGATGACGTAGTTTTCGGACGGGTTGGCAATTGCTATCCATGGATATCTTCAGTTGAAGCCGAGGGCTTGCAATACGAAGGACTTCCGGTGTTCGATACCTTGGTAATTTTTTTGATTAATATTTCTTATTTAAATGCCATATTGAGGAAGTTTCAAATATATTCACAGGCAGCGCGATAGCGCTGCCTAAGTAAAGAACAATGTGGGCGCAAATTATTATTATTTTTTTTCTCCATAACAGGGAACTTCGTATCGAAGGAGTTGTCGTGTAAACTTAGAAAAGAGCTCATTCGATTGGAAATTGGAGTGGCTAGTGCCCTTTTTAATAGTCAAAAGTGATTTGAGGGCAACTAGCGCCCCCCCCACACGCCCATCATTCCCCAAAACACATCCAATCAAAATTATCGAGATAGCCATTTTGTTCAGTGTAGTTGATTTCCAGATAGAAAATATGTTTTCGAGGAGGACACACCCCCACAACCCGCTGGACAAGGGTTTTAAGTTATGCCCTGAGGGCATATAAGAACGATTTTGCACTATGTATCATTTATTATTTTTTTCCTTCAGAGCAGGGCACTTCGTATCGAAGAAGGGCTCATTCAATTGGAAATTGGAGTGGCTTGTACACTTTTTAATAGTGGAAAGTGATTGAAAGCCAACTAACACCCCTTCCACGCCCACCATTTCCCGAAACACATCCAATCAAAATTTTTGAGATAGCCATTTTGTCCAGCGTAGTTGATTTCCACATAGGAATTGTGTTTTTGAGGAGGACACTCCCCCCAGAGCCTTCAGGGCAGGGGTTGTAAGTTATGCCCTGGGGGCATATAGGTTTTTATAGAAGGCATTGTCGTAGAAACTTCTAAAACAGGCTCATTCGATTGGAAATTCAAAGGGCTACTACCCTTTTTAATAGTGAAAAGTGATTGGAGGGCAACTAGCCCCCCTTCCCACACGCCCTTCATTCCCCCCAACACATCCAATCAAAATTTTGAGATAGCCATTTTGTTCAGCATAGTTGATTTCCAGATAGAAAATATATTTTTGAGGAGGACACTCCCCC
>CM051259.1:41292579-41412579 GCA_027921565.1 Artemia sinica | reverse complement strand
GAGGCTTATTTTGAGTTGAAATACTTCCAGCAGATTCTCTCCATGATTTTTGATGTTTCATGACTTTCGAGCTTATTAAAGCTTCTACGACAACTCTTTCTATAAAAAACCTTATATGCCCGTAGGGCTTAACTTAGAACCTTTTCCCTGAGGGCTACGGGGGGATGGGGGTGGGTTGTCATCCTCAAAGACCTAATTTCCAGAACCTTTAACTACGTTGACAAAGATGGCTATCTCAAAATTTGATTGTATGTGTTTGGGGAAATGGAGGGTGTGAGAAAGGGGTTATTTGCCTTCCAATTACTTTCGACTATTAAAAAGGCCACAACCCATTTCAATTTCCAATCGAATGAGCCCTTGTTGATGTTTCTACGACAACGCTTTCTATAAGAACCTCATATGCCCCCAGGGCATAACTTACAACCCTTACCCTTAGGGCTTTGGGGGGGGGGGGGTTGTTATCCTTAAAGACCTAATTTCCAAAACGTTCAACCACGTTGAACAAAATAGCTATCTAAAAAATTTTGATTGGATGTCTTTGCATAAATGGTGGGCGTCAAAGGGCGGTTAGTTGCTTCTCTCAATTCTTTAAGAACGACTCATGAAACACAAGGGTCGTTTAATTAGAAGAATAAGAAGCTTTTTTTTTAAGTGCTTAAACACTTTAGTGGGAAGATCGAGGCATTAAGAAGGTGGCAGCCCCCCTCATATTGGTAATAATTTCTATTCCTTTTAAGTTTTGATATCGCTCCTTACTTTCAGTTGAAAAATCTCTTTTTTTTCTATTTAAAAGTACCATAAACTGATCTGTTTCTGCGGATGCTTGAATAATGTAGGGTTGTCTTAGTTTTGAAGGTGCTAAATTTCAGCAGGGGAAGGGGGGATTTAGGTTCTTGGGGACTTTCCCCTTTTCTGCCCCATAGAAAATTACACTCCTGCCTCCAGGGGTAATTGTATTGAGCTAGTGGTCCCAGCAGATCAAGATTGGGCTGACTCGAACGAAAATCAAAATTTCTAATGATTTTTCTAAGTGGCCAAAAAAGGTTTTATCACGGGAAAGGGGTGTTTTCTGTCATTTTGCGGTATCAAACTACGATTTTGTCCAGCACTTGTGCGACAACTCACATCACTTCATTTTGTTTGCTCCTGTGCACCATTGCACCATTTGCACCATTTGCACACATTATTACTCCTGTTAAAGGTCTCTTGGAAGTTTTCAGAGAGGCAGTCAAAATCAAGAAATATAGAAACCAAAAAATTAGCCCTTAATAGAACTATCGGAGAAACTTATTGAGACCCATTTATACTGAACTAGTTTATTCAGATTTTTCTCTCTTACAATAGTCTAGTAGAATATTATCTGACACCAGACGTGGCAAGCAGTTGGCCCTTAAAAAAACCTCTAAATAAAATGAACTTGGATTTAGTTTTTTGAATTACTATTTCATTGTTGGATTTTTTATTCAGTTACTCTTTCACCGTTACTTGGAAAATGTCTTTCTTTTACTTTAGTGTTTTTTTTTTTTACGGAGCGTTTTTATTTTAATGGCTATTTTTTTTTTTTTTGGTTTTTTTTTTCTTTTTTATTGGTACGGAGAGCGATCTATATAATACTTGGCCGAAATATTTACATTGCATTTTCATTTTCTCTCCCGCTGTAAAAATATGCTTGTTTTTTCTTCTTTTCGAGATTTTTCACATCATGTCATGAGAGAGGGATAAATATTTATGATACCAAACAAACAACATCAGCATTAACAGCCATCCCGAGAAGAAACATACTTGTCAGAGGGGGTGGTAAAATACGCTAAAAAATAATACAGAACTAAATAAATTGTAAAACAACTTGTACAAATCGCACATTCTAATCGGCACCACAAACCTTGCAACAACACAGTTTCAAATTTATTATTTTAATCATATCCTAGGAGGCCATAATAATTTTTTTTGTTATTTATTTACACCCCCCCCCCAAAAAAAAAAATATTAGCAGTAAAATAAAATTCATACTTCCCTAAGTTCTCTCATTACACCTAGGCTACGGGACAAAATTTTACTCACATTGTGCATACCACAGTTTATATAATATACTACATAATTATACTACATTGTATAAAAAAAATTGTATAAAATAAAGGCATGGAAGGGGGCCTAGTTGCCTCCCAATCTTTTTAATCACTTAAAAAGAGTACTGGAACTTTTAATTTCCGTTTGAATTAGCCCTATCTCTATATTCTAAGGCTATTAGGTCGATACGGTCACTCCTGGAAAAAACAACAGCAAACAAATAAACACCCATTCATGATCTTTCTTCTGGCAAAAATTACGAAATTCGAAATTTTTGAAGGAAGGAGCTGAAGTCTTCTACATCAGGGTTCTTTGACACGCTGAATCTGATAGTCATTTTTCATGAAGATTTTTGATTTTTGGAAATCAGACAAATTTTCTCAGGCTTGTAGCATTTGAAGAGTAACGCTAAACTTAATGAATCTTATAGATTTGAAATCGGCATGATAGGTAACGTTTTTTGATTTATCTACTGGTGTTAAAATTTCGTTCTTTAGAGTTCTGAATACTCTTGAGCCGCATCGCTCCTGTCTTACAGTTGATCACCACGAATTGTTTGGTACGGTTCATTTTTCACTGTCATTTTCACTTGACTTGGAAAAATCGCTTCCAACTTTTTTTCTCCCAGGATTTTGACGAAATACGCCCATACCTAGAAGAAAATAAACAAATAAACACGTATCTGTGATCTTTCTTCGTGAAAAAAAAATGCACAAGTTTACAATTCGTAGACAGGAGCTTAAAACTTTTACAATAGAGTCCTTTGACATGGTGATTTTGATGTTGTCATTCTCATGATGCTCACTTACCTTTTTTGGGGTGCCTCCTCCTCCTATAAAATCAGAAAAATTTATCAGGCTTATAAATTTTGATGGGTAACTTTAAACTTACTTAATTTTATATATTGAGAATCAGCATAAAAAAAACTTTCTTTAATGCATTAACTGTTATCAAAATTCTTTTAGAGTTTAGGTTGCTATAATCTGAGTAACTCATGACTTACAGTTTGTTACTACGAACTGTTTGACGATTTCTTAGATTCTGGAAAATTACTGTAGTTGATGGCCGCTTATTCTAAAAGGGGTTCCTTACTGTATTTTTCAAGTGTTCCTTAGAGTACCTTTATAGTACTTGCAGAGCCTTTCCAATTTTCGACTCTTAGCGCTCTAAAAAAAAGGAAAAAAAGTTTAACTCCAGAATTAAAATGTTCCCAAGGGTATTTTTCTACATTTGTGAACTGCTTTCAGCGAATCTTTAAATTCAGGAAATCCTTAAAATTAAAATAAATAAAAAAACTAGACTTAGCTTTTCCTTCTAAAATTGCTGAAAATAAAGATTTAAAGGAACAGTAATTTCTATCAACCTTTCTTTAGGAAATATTTCAAACTATGAAGTTCTTTTCGATTTAAAGATTTTATCGTCATTTTGAAATTTCGTCATTACCGTCATTATCGTTATTTTCAATTTTTGTCGTCATTTATTGGAACTAAAATTTGAAAACTTTTGAAAACCCGTCTTAAAGCAGCCCACTGAAAAAAAGCAATTAAAGTATTAGGCAAGGTAAGTTTTAAATTCGGAAAAAAATCTATCACGAGCCCAGATGGGCCGAATTCATAATTCAGAATCAAACTTAACACAGCAAAAAAAAAGAGACTGGTCAGAAAAAAATATCGATAAATAAGCCAACCTGGTAACAAGCACAAAACGGTTTAGACTATTAGAATTTATAAAGAAATTAAACCGGATAATAAAGGGATAAAAGAAGGAGATGGTATAAATTACGAGGAATTGGGAACTATTGGCTCGGTTATTTATTACTTTTTAGTCCGTAATGTAGTGGACAAGGGTTTTATGAAACTTCGTAAAAAATAACAACAAACTGTTCAAATAGATTATTTAAAATTAGTTTTAGTAATATCTCCGGAGTCTGTTGTCATGACTATAAGAATAGTTTTTTCGACAACCATATGTGTTAGGAGATGGTCGTTACAAGTCGATTACGAGGGGCTTACAAAGATGATTTCAGTGGGAGAAGATAAAATTCAAGCTATCTGATTGGCTGGCTAGAAAAAAAAGTGATGGACCACCTTTGATTTGTTGATACTTCATCTTCTATGACGTAATTAATGTTTTTTTTTTTTACCACGATTTACTTAACTTGCTTTCTCTGTCTGTCTGCCACCAAAATTGAGATGCTTATTTCAACTCCTTCCTCTCATTGATTTGGCTCAAGGTTTGTATACAGCTTTGATTCACCTAGCATGCTAATACTCTGATATATTTAAATTTCTCCAGTTCCAAATCCGGAGAAATTCCGGATCCGAATCATTATGCACCATCCTCCGGATCATCCTTAATCTGGAGAATCCGTATCCGGATCAAGAGACCAAAAACAGTTAAATAAATACTATATAAAAATCTTTAAAAGGCTATGTTCCACAAATGGAATAAAAAGGGGAAAATATTTTTTTCGGCTCTAAAGAATACTTTTGATATACATACTTAAAAACTTTCTGAATATTTTGAATGTTGTGAACTGTTTTACTCAAATTTGTAAATAAATTCTAAAAATTTTAACGTGGTGTGCGTTTTCAGTCAACTGCCTACTGATATCTAACTATCAGTAGTATTCATAGTATGGATTTGGGGAGATTATGTTCCTTCCTGTGCTTTTTGGGGAGATTACGTTCCTTGGCACCTTTCCAGAGCATGTACTTATGGATTTGCTTACTTTATGTTCCTTGGTACCTTTCCAAGCAAAGTGATCAAACAGGTTTTGGAAGTATAATTGTGATTGTATAACGCAACAAGCCGGGTTTTTGAGGCAACACCCATTTTTTAGGGCCAATCAGAGAGTGCAGAGATTACTCCATATATGATAACTTGATTGGTAATTGGATTCGAATAAAAGGAGTTATTTTCATTGCAATTCATATTAGTAAGAGAATTGAATTCAGAGAGAATAGTTTATTTGAGACGATATTAGTAAAGAAAAATAAGTAGAGCATTTACACTATTGGGAGTTGATGGTGGAGCCGGCAGCAGAAAAGATATACGAGTACCAAACGTGGCTGTGGAAATAACAGGAGGCTGTAGACTATGCCTTGAATGGGATGATATGTATGCTAGATATGTGATATCATTGACCAAATTTAAAATGGAGGAGCAATTATGTTTTGCTGCAAAACTGAATATTGTTCATATAAATAGACTTCAGGCAGCATTAGATGCACTAGTGAAATATATTTATGAAAACAAATTGAATCAGTGATTATTATTGTTGTACTTATGTTCAATAAAACTGTTTCTAAATCAAAGATATTTTCTTTCTATAGTAGGCTAGCGTGTATTTTTTAGAGTAGAAAAAAATCTGGTTAGTCTGAAGTTGGTTGTGAGAGTGTTAGGACCCTAAAAAATGGATAGATTTGAGAAAGAGCGAATCATGAGGAATCTTGTGTTTGTGGAAAAACGTTTGATTCTAAATGATGATTTTCTAGAGCTGTCTATTCAAAGGAAGATATTTTCTCAGGGAATGCTTGTCGATATAATGAAAACTAATTCTCCGTCATTAGACTATTGCATGAAGCTTTTACGTTGTGGTCCAAATGCATTTACACAATTTATTGACATAATAATCACGACACGGCAAACGATATTGTGGATATGCTTTTAAAACACTAGCTTAGGAATTTAGGACTTTTTTTCATGAGAAAGATGCAGTTCAAGGATGATTTACTCCTCTCTCTCTCTCTCTCTCTCTCTCTCTCTCTCTCTATCCCACTCAATTTGTTGTTGGTAGCTCAGTTTCATTGTGGCAGTGAGAGTGTCAACACATGAAAAAATGTTCCTTACATGTCCACTGTGCATGTACACACTGGGCAGCTGGTCATCATGTGAGAATTGTACAATGATTGATGAGTATGATGCAAAGTGCAGATTATGCAACCCGTGTAACTTGCATAGAGGATATGCTGTACAAATTAAAGGTTGTAATTCCTGTCTTGAAGAGGTGTGTGACTCTCATCCTAGAGGACACCTATGCTCCAATTACCACTATGATAAATGTAATCAGTGGGAGAATACATATCCTGGTATGATTGGAAAGAATCCTAAGTGTGATTTTAGTTTATTGCTAAGAGATTGGTATCGTCGTGGTTTTAGATTGTTTTGGGAGGAGGAGCCGGGTCAGCGATTAAACTGTTGGAACAACAAAAGAATTTAGTTTCTACGTCATCGTTGTGAAGACAATGGCTACTATGATTATAAGCCCACTGATTTTTATTTGGCTGTGACGGAATGTGATTTGCCACTTGAGGACACTGTTTATGACATTAATTCAAATAAGTAAATTGAAACATGTGAAGTCTATAAAATAAATGAGAATAGTATCATTGACTATACAAAGAGCTATGACAAGAGTGAAGTTACACTCTACTGTAGAAAATGTGACCCTGACATTGCAGCACATCAGGATCAGTATACTGTGAATTCAGATAATGTACCTGCAGTAGTTGTTATCGACAAGTACCTTTACCTAGTAGAAGATGAAATCTAAAGAGTGAAAAGTCGTTTTTTATCATGTACATACATTTTTCATTTATTAATAAACAATTTCACATACGTTTTTAGAACATTTTATTCGTAGGGCACTAAAATCAATATTAAACACGCTTGTAAGTATATTTTCCACTAGAAAGTCGTTCAATCGAGGTAAGTCAACGTAAATGTTGAGAAACCACTTGTAGGTATAGCCACGACATCTGAGCATGAAAAAGAGTAGTGCATGAAAGCCACATGTCTTAGTCGTTAAATCCTGTACTCTTCGTTGATCTTGAATAATAGTTTTCCCACTGCCTTCAATAAAGTTGCTGATGTGTGAAGTGTAGAATTTATATGATAGGCCAACAGGATCAAAAAATTCAATATTCTTCGCTGTTTGAAAGATGTATAGCCAATGGCCTGTCTTCAAAGTCGATGGACTGCTATTAACAATGATTAGGGTATTGTTAACACTTGGAATTTTTTCAATGAAGTCCAATGGTATGCAAATAGGACTTGTACTGGGACATGTATGGATCCATACTAAATACATTGATTATTTGGTTTGTATTCATGGTGCTAGGTCTAGTAGAACACTGCCGTCGGGTGTGATTTCCCAATAGGTTTCAAATTGACTCAATGATATTAGCGTGATACTCTCAGTCAAAACATCGGCAAATGTGCACTCTAAACGTACATTCCCTGCTCGTACTATGCTCTTATCCTGGGTCCCCGACAGGTCCAAAACTGTAGCGGTGAAAGAAAAATATTTGTGGCTATAAAGGGAATTGTTGCGGTGGAAGAAAAGGACTGGGCTTAATTGTGGTCATAAATATTGACCGCGTCAATCTAATATCGTACCTGAAGCTATGAACTTACACCTTATAAGCTCTCCGATAGCGCCGCTTATAGCGCTAAAGATCGTGCCAATAAGGCCTACGCCACCCTCAATTAATGAGAGAAAATGAAATGTGTAGCCATATAAATGTGACCTCTTCTCTTCGAGCTATCTGGAGATCATATTCCTTGAGAACGTGCCTTTGGAGACATTCTAACTAATTTGCTATCATTAGGCTAGATACGGACATATAAAATGAAATAAACACAGGTAAAAAGCAATGGATTTATTGAGACTTACATATTTAGGTGACAGGAGTAGGTCACTTCAAATGACACAACGGTGATTGAGATAAAACAATGAGAGAATTGCAAAGCTTGAACATCGAAAAAGTTCTATCTAAATGGTCCTGAATCTAATTTACGAATCATCCAAAAATCCGTTTTACCCCACTATCAAACGTAGTTTTTTGTCCTGCGCTGTGAGAACTGGCTCACAATTGGCTCAGGTGGCCCAAGGATGCGAACCCTTCGTCCAATAATCTGTCTTACTTATTTCTGATGATTCAAACGTTCACACGACTCTTATAGTTTAAACTTCCTTAGAAATATTGTGCGTAGCATCTTTTTTGTTACTAATTATCTTTGCGAAATTCAAACCGACTAGCGTCGTTGTTTGACTGAAGCTAGAATGCAATTTCTCTTTTTGCTGATTAAGAATTTAGACTCTTGGAAGCGGTATTTGAACTCAAGGGGACGTTTAATTTCTGTCAGAATCATCTTTAGAAGGAAAGAATCTTTGTATTTTAAATATATCGCATTTTGCTCACGGTACATATTACCCGTCCCATTAATTAATGACGTCCCGTCATTATGACTTGCATGCCTTTGGGCTTTTGAAATGTTCTTATTTTATTAACTATTTCTTCTACATAATTATTTTATATTTATGTTATGGCTTAATCAGGAGTGCTGAAAATTTTCTTTATTACTTTTCTTATTTTATTCTAAATCCCCATCTAAAATTCGTCTACCGGACTAAGATTATTCATGGTTCTATGCTAGCTACTATACTAAAGATTTTTTTTCTACATCAACACTGATTACTTTTTACATTTCCAATAAAGTTGGGGCTATTCTACCTCCACATAAGATTTTTTTTGAATTCACTTTTTACAAGGCTTTTTTTTGATTTTGCTGTCTATATGGCACACTACTTTCTATCTATGCTACATTAAATGAATAGCTCGACAACGCTACACATAACTCTATCTGGACATCTAACACTACATACAAGAACGATTTAAAACACACAGTATTTGGTTTACCATGTTCAGTGGTAACATTAAAACACTTTCACTGGGGATGTTTTGCTACGCAACGTTAATGATAGGATATTGGGATTTTCGAGTTATCAAAGTTATTAAGAAGTAACATATGTAAATTCACATCTATTTCATCACCATTCGAGTCCTTAACGTACTCAATCCTTCTGTTGTAAATTATTGTCCTTCACTCTTTTCGTCTTGGCAAAGTTTTTGAAGCACTTACGTTATGGTTTCTTCATGGGACAGTTCAAGCATGATTGTGTTCAAACGACACGATTTCTCTGATTGCCACCTGGGAAATGATGCTTCCAATTAAAGTGTGGGGAATATTCTATCAGAGTTCATTCTCATTTGCTTTTTGACAGTTCATAGGGTGCCTTATCATTAAGGGGTCGAACACTGGGAGTGCGTTTATTTTCTTCTCAGCATATCATTTTTGGGATATTTTGAGGCACATAGAGAATGTATTCTCGCATAAAATTGTTCATTTGTGTCTCTTATAAAATTGTTAGCTCATGGCTTGTGTCTATTAACCATTTGCGGTGATTCCTAGGTTAATCACGGGGGAATTGAAGTTTGGATTTGGAACAGGTCGACATCAAACTATAGTGACTCCTTCAACATATTGTCTTTAACTTGTGGGAGGAGTATATTGTCATTGAAGGGTAGGTCACTGGGTTAATTTTGGTTTCCAGGTCCATTTTTCAGAAATTATCTCGTAACATTTATGGGGTAACAGAGATATGAGCTTTCCACACAGAGGGGATAGGATGGATTTCGAGAGATGGTCGAAAGGGATTCGACGCGTAAGTCTGTGACACATAAATAGTTTTTGGGGTCATCAAATATCATAACTATACGGTCATATGGTATATGGGTCCATAATGATTATCAAAGGCGATATTTATGTACTTATGTCTTGTACTGATCGATGGGGTTCTCAGAATCTATCTGATTATGTAGTTAGATAGTGCACTTGATATCGAGATTCAAATATAATGTTACCTGATACGTAATATGGTTCATGGTCGAGGAAACAACGATCGAGGGTAACTGTTGTTTTTGTAGACGAAGCTTGGATGAAAATTGCCTGGAGTCTATGGTGAGTACTCTTCGTTGGTTGAGGTATGATGAAAATAGATGCTACTAGGTTGTATCTGCACTGGGCAACTCATTGTAATGATCGATATCCAATATGTCAATCCACTTCCTGTAATAAAAATAACGAGGCAGAATCACACGTTCTTTAAAGTAAATACTCATAGTATAAATAAGTTACGTATCGATTGGGTACATTTTATGGTGGCGATTACCCCACAAGACAATATAAAAAGATACACTGATATTACTATATAACGTTGGTTATAATAAAACGACATAATTCCCATTGGGAAATCTAAAACAGAGATGTCTTCAAATTTGTTTTGAGAAAGGAAAAAAAAAAAAAAACGATAAAGGGCTTATTTAATTCTTCAATACTTATCAAATAAACATAATTTACTCTACAATATTAAGTTTAAGGTCTAATTTTACAACATTTTCATGCCTGCATTGTTCACGCACGTCCGTGCTGTTTAAGAAAAGCATGTTGCAGCGTCATAACCACACGGTTTTACGTAAACAACCTTACAATGAGGGAACAAGACATAGCAAGGACGAGTGGAGACCTCTATACCCACTCGTTTTTCTCATGTCTTCCCTTTTTTCTTGGCTTAGACGTTCTCATGGGGTTCCAGGTTTAACCTCTGCATTCAGCCGTTTCCCCGTGTTCTTCTCTTGGTTTTCGCCTTCTTAGTCTCAGGATTTTAACGTAATTACAAGTCAATATGGTTCTTATGGTCAGGGAAGTCGCGAATACGAAACATACGGCCAATAGTATGTTCCACCAGAAATTGGTCGATTCTTTTTGGTTCATTCGTGTTTCTTTCTAGTCTTGTTACTTGTTGAAACAAGGTCTTGAAGGGTTTGGGGTCCAATTTCATAAAGATCTTCCTTGCGTCATGGCTAGCTAGCAATGAATTTTAATGCTTGAATATTACTCCATGTTTTACAATATCTTGGGCCACTGCGTGAACAACGAGGATTATGATGATATTCTTAAGCCTCATCTTATTTTTTGCTTTTAGAATTAATTGATCATTAATTTTACCCGTTTTTTGCAAAATTCGTTTGTTTACTACTTTGTTATTATTATATTTTTTCAAGAGCACTTTAATTTTTAACTTAGGTTATTTTTTATTATATAATCATTTTGTGGCATTGGCCAAAGAAAACTGGTTTGTAGGCGTAAAACAGAATAAATATTTTAGGATTAGATAGGTTAGGAAAGTAAAGTTAGGACTTCCGAGCTTTATTCTGGTCGTGATATACCTCTATGACTGGTTGAGATATAACTTTAAAGCGTAGCTAGTAATCGCTATACAATTTAATTTTACATTATATTTCTCGAGTAAGAAACACATGAATAAGCAAGCGTGCAGCACATAATTACACTGGTATCCTATTTTATGTGTAGGCCTAAAATAATTATAATCTGCACTAAGACAAAATATTTCATATATATGGGATTAATTTATTGTTTTGTATAATATCCATCTTGGTTAGGACATGGGTCAATTTTCTCATAGAAAATCCGAGGAGACACCAAACTTAACAGATTTAACGCTGCCTGGGTTTTGAGTTTCTCCCCAGGCTTCCCACAAAACGTGGTCCAGCACTACTTGTCATTCTCATTCAACCACGAGCTTCCTACTTTGGGCCTTTCTCTCTGATCGCCAATGTTTTGACATCACTCGTATTTTTTTTTTTCATTAATATTGACTTGGTTAACTTTACTTGTACACTGTTTAAATTTATTATGGTGGATCACAAGGTGATTTTCATAAGGGATTTGAAATTTGTCTTTACATTAATTAGGGATATTTCCATCTGTCAGGTTTTTTAACCTTCTGCCTGACTGTGTCGTTATTTTCTCCTCTGTTTCTTGCGGTTTTTTTTTACTTTTTCGGTTTTTCTAGCGAAATAAGGTCAAACTTTTTGTATTGTTTTTTCAAAATTCTTGCCCTTTTAATTTCGTTTGTTTCGTGTGTGCGGCTGCTGAAGTCGGTCTGGATTTCCCTATTTCTTTAACTACTATATGGTCTGATTCACCATCAGACTCTTCGGAACTAGTTTCCGACGAATCCGGATTAGAACTTTTAGAGGTGGCACTTTTTGAGGTATCACCTGCCCTTCCATCGTAAATTTCCACTCCTTTGGAAGTAGAAGGTTTATTCTCTAAGTCCTCGCTTTGAGTTTTCAACTCGGGAGATTTGAAAGATTCTTGAGAGTTTTGAGAGGAATCAAGAGTTTTTGTGGGGTTCCTCCACTGTTTGAATGCCATGTCTTCAGAGGGATTGGTCATTTTTTGCACTAGGGTTTCCCTCCATGAAGTCCACTGTTTAGGCTTGACCTTGGACACAGTTATATCATGATATTGTCCTTGCTGGTCATCCTTGGGAGTTTTATTCTCGGGCAATGTACTTTTGACTCGTTTTTATGGAGAAATTTATTAAATCCATAGCTTCTCGCAGATTTGTGTAGTTGAATCTTTGGGGGGGGGGGGGGGGTTTCTTTACAGTAATACCGGAGGTTTTTACAGCTCTGTTTAATTCTTCCTGCAATGACAGGGGCCTTTCCATTGGTGTTGTAGGGGAAACCATATCGTCTGGAAATCTTTTGGCGGACAAGGGGTCGAAATTCTATCGGGGAAAAATTGGGTTTTTGGAGATATTGTATAATCTAGTTCTCCTGCGCTCGCCGATGATAACTTTTTGGATCTTTTGGTGTTTTTATTTCAGGAAAAAATCCTGGTATTAGGGATTTTTTCTTAGGAATAATTAGATTTTTCATTGCTAAAAATTCTTCAAAGTTTTTCTCATCACTGTCATCTTCAAAATAATCTTGTTTAAAATTAAGGGGTTTTAGCTCTGCCAATCTTGATCTAGGGGGCTCATTTTCTGCATCGGACGAATCTGTAGAGGATGGATGTGATACCCATCTCTCAGGAAATTTGGCTCTTTTTATTCGGCTAACATGTGCCTTGTAAGTTCTTCCACTATCGGGGTTCTCCATTTTAAAGGTATAGTCGTTTATCGTACTTTTTGACTATTCTGTACGGTCCAGAATATTTGTTGGAAAGTTTTTTCCTTCCGTTTTTGCCTCGTTCTTTAGGTAGACGCAGTCTCCTACTTTGAAACCTATACTCCCCTTGACTTTGGGTTGGTTTCTTAGCTCTTGGTTTCTTTTACATTTTTCCAACTCTTGCCTAGCTATTTTATAAGTTTTCTTCATCCTATTTAAATCATTCTCCGTTAAAACCTGGATTTGAACTAAACACGTCCCCTTTTTTTATTGTAATTGCATCATTTTCGTGGTTATTAGTTACCCAAATAAAACCTTTTCCTTTGTCATAAGATATAATCTGTTCCTCACATAGCAGATTTTCAGGAATTTCGTTTGATGGTGTCGCAAACCATATTTCGGATTTGCTAACCACTGGTTCAATCATCTGTGATATTTGGATTTTTTGCATCGTTTTGGGAGGGACTTTTGTTTTCCTTATCGCGAATCCGTAATATTTCTCTTTATTTTCCTTGTTTATTAGATTCATACTTGCGCTATTTTGCGCCATTGCGGCATCTTGCGGCGTCACGTTGGGTTTTACTATGTTTTTCCATAATTCCGCTATTTTCTTAATTTCGTTTGACCTGTAATATCGCATATCTCCTATTTTTATTTTCGCAGATTCAAATACCCTTATTATTTAAATTTACTTGATCTCTGCAATGTCTTTCAGAATAATTGAGCAAATTTCTAATTATGCCTTTTCCTCCTTGCGAGACATGGGGTTCAAAAGATTGCGACATTATACCGTCAGAAATTTTGTTTTACTGTTACGTTGTCTTCGTATCCTCTGTTACGATTTCTTAATGTAGAAATTTCTTCCCCTATCTTAGCTGGGTAGACAAGCCTCTCGTTTGCTACGTCTAATAGTACTCTATTGGACCTTAAAAAATTTGCGCCTATAATTGCTTCGTACGGAAAGTTATCGCATATTATAAAATGTGTCTGGAAGATCCTATTGTCCCTTTTTACGTTTAGGCAAATTGAACCCCTTGCATCCAGTTTTTGTCCTGTCACACTAGTTAAATTGGGATTATTAAAATTTCTTTGTTGTCTAATATGGGGAGGCAACATATTAAATACGCAGGAGTTTATGATATTGACTGTAGCTCCGCTGTGTCAACTAAGGCTTTAAAGTAAATGTTTTCTACACAAAAATCATTAAATATAGGCAACCTATTATTATTACCACTACAAGACGGCACTAACATTGTTTTGGACCTATTGAATATTCTGGACACCCTCTGGGTCTAATTTATATTTCTGAGGGGCCTGAAACGTTTCCCTGAGGATTTATTTCATGTGTCGGTGCCTGTAATAGATATTCAGGCATATGAGGTTCCGTAGGCATATCTAATTGATTTACATCTGTCTGCCTTCGCCATATATTATCTTTATTATGGTAACTTGGATGTCTTGTGTCAGTGCCACTTGCTGGCGCTGACTGCCAATGCCGTTGGCTTGCAAAATTTTCATGTCCCGTCGGCAAGTTTTCGTGATTTCTATACAGCATTCTCGCATTATATTGGCTTTGTCAATTATTTGGGTTTTCAAATCGGTAATTAATTTGTCTATTGGGGGGAGGGGTATAAAAATTTGGTTTGTACGCGTTGTAAGGTACTGATTGGCGCAATCTTCCCTGGCTATAGCCTAGCGCACCACCGGCGCTAAAATTTGTTCTTCCGAACAAATGGTTGTCATAATTTTGCGTACTACCGTCAGGAATTCTTGGTATGCGATTGGGGACATAACGGCACTCTCTCGCGATATGTCCAGGTCTATTACAAATATAGCACCTTATTATTGTAGGGTTATTTTCGTAATTAGATTGTTTGACAGGCTGAAAACGTACTGTTTTTTGCCTAGCGGGTTCTTGCGTTTTATTTCATTGTGGCACTGGGGAGTTATCCCTTGAAAAAAAATTGGGAGACGCCTGATCGCCCTTGAAGATTGGGTTCGCGTTTGAATCGCCTAGGCTATTTATTTTTGCCTTACTGTGATTAGCGACCATCGTGTCAACTTCGATCAATCGCTCTACCTCCTGAACTGCAAGATCCAACGTCTGAATATTTTTGGATATTACCATTCTATATAGTTTTGGGGGTAGCCTTTGCAAAAAGGTATTTAGAATGACTTTTTCATACAGTTCTCCTGAACCTCTTCCATATTTTGCCTCTACTGAAATGCGTATATTATCAAGATATTCTCTTATATTTTGTGAATAATCAAAGCTCACCATTCCGTGTTTTAATTTATTTATAGAACTGGTTTCGATAAATCTATCTTTAAATGCTTTTAATAATTTGTAGACCGTATTTATTGGCAAGTTGGCGGCATTGCCTATTGTATGTTCAATTTGTTTTAGAAAGGTTAAGGCCTGGCCTTTTAGTCGTAATAGGAGCATGTCAACTAACGCTTCTAGCTCTGTTTTTGTTAATTGTACAAACTGGGCCAATTGGATATTAAATTCGTCAATATCTGATTGACCATTGTACTCCGGGATAGATTTTGCTATTTCTATATTTTTCGCGACTAACTTCTGCACTATTAATAAGTCATTAAGGTCGTCCGCCATTTTTTTGAATCAATTCAAAATAAATTTATTTTTTCACTTAACCTATTTTGGGGGAGGCTATTATGTCCTATGAGATATCTAAAGGGTTCCCTGTAGTAGCTTAGCGGCAATAGGCCTAATCACTTTACTTATATGTCTTTATCTCTCCAATAATTAAATTTAAATTACAAAGTTTTATAGCCTAATTAGTTGGCAAGTTTTTCTCCAATTTCCGACTCGCGCCATTTGTAGCGGTGAAAAAATTTTGTAGCTATAAAGGGAATTGTTGCGGTGGAAGAAAAGGACTGGGGCTTAATTGTGGTCATAAATATTGACCGCGTCAAATCTAATATTGTACCTTGAAGCTGTGAACTTACACCTTATAAGTTCTCCGATAGCGCCGCTTATAGCCCTAAATATCGTGCCAATAAGGCCTACGCCACCCTCAATTAATGAGAGAAAATGAAATGTGTAGCATATAAATGTGACCTCTTCTCTTCGAGCTATCTGGAGATCATATTCCTTGAGAAGGTGCCTTTGGAGACATTCTAACTAATTTGCTATCATTAGGCTAGATACGGACATATAAAATGAAATAAACACAGGTAAAAAGCAATGGATTTATTGAGACTTACATATTTAGGTGAACAGGAGTAGGTCACTTCAAATGACACAACGGTGATTGAGATAAAACAATGAGAGAATTGCAAAGCTTGAACATCGAAAAAGTTCTATCTAAATGGTCCTGAATCTAATTTACGAATCATCCAAAAATCCGTTTTACCCCACTATCAAACGTAGTTTTTTGTCCTGCGCTGTGAGAACTGGCTCACAATTGGCTCAGGTGGCCCAAGGATGCGAACCTTCGTCCAATAATCTGTCTTAATTATTTCTGATGATTCAAACGTTCACACGACTCTTATAGTTTAACTTCCTTAGAAATATTGTGCGTAGCATCTTTTTTGTTACTAATTATCTTAGCGAAATTCAAACCGACTAGCGTCGTTGTTTGACTGAAGCTAGAATGCAATTTCTCTTTTTTTGCTGATTAAGAATTTAGACTCTTGGAAGCGGTATTTGAACTCAAGGGGACGTTTAATTTCTGTCAGAATCATCTTTAGAAGGAAAGAATCTTTGTATTTTAAATATATCGCATTTTGCTCACGGTACATATTACCCGTCCCATTAATTAATGACGTCCCGTCATTATGACTTGCATGCCTTTGGGCTTTTGAAATGTTCGCATTTTATTAACTATTTCTTCTACATAATTATTTTATATTTATGTTATGGCTTAATCAGGAGTGCCGAAAATTTTCTTTATTACTTTTCTTATTTTATTCTAAATCCCCATCTAAAATTCGTCTACCGGACTAAGATTATTCATGGTTCTATGCTAGCTACTATACTAAAGATTTTTTTTCTACATCAACACTGATTACTTTTTACATTTCCAATAAAGTTGGGGCTATTCTACCTCCACATAAGATTTTTTTTGAATTCACTTTTTACAAGGCTTTTTTTTGATTTTGCTGTCTATATGGCACACTACTTTCTATCTATGCTACATTAAATGAATAGCTCGACAACGCTACACATAACTCTATCTGGACATCTAACACTACATACAAGAACGATTTAAAACACACAGTATTTGGTTTACCATGTTCAGTGGTAACATTAAAACACTTTCACTGGGGATGTTTGCTACGCAACGTTAATGATAGGATATTGGGATTTTCGAGTTATCAAAGTTATTAAGAAGTAACATATGTAAATTCACATCTATTTCATCACCATTCGAGTCCTTAACGTACTCAATCCTTCTGTTGTAAATTATTGTCCTTCACTCTTTTCGTCTTGGCAAAGTTTTTGAAGCACTTACGTTATGGTTTCTTCATGGGACAGTTCAAGCATGATTGTGTTCAAACGACAAGATTTCTCTGATTGTCACCTGGGAAATGATGCTTCCAATTACAGGTGTGGGAATATTCTATCAGAGTTCATTCTCATTTGCTTTTGACAGTTCATAGGGTGCCTTATCATTAAGGGGTCGAACACTGGGAGTGCGTTTATTTTCTTCTCAGCATATCATTTTTGGGATATTTTGAGGCACATAGAGAATGTATTCTCGCATAAAATTGTTCATTTGTGTCTCTTATAAAATTGTTAGCTCATGGCTTGTGTCTATTAACCATTTGCGGTGATTCCTAGGTTAATCACGGGGGAATTGAAGTTTGGATTTGGAACAGGTCGACATCAAACTATAGTGACTCCTTCAACATATTGTCTTTAACTTGTGGGAGGAGTATATTGTCATTGAAGGGTAGGTCACTGGGGTTAATTTTGGTTTCCAGGTCCATTTTTCAGAAATTATCTCGTAACATTTATGTGGTAACAGAGATATGAGCTTTCCACACAGAGGGGATAGGATGGATTTCGAGAGATGGTCGAAAGGGATTTGACGCGTAAGTCTGTGACACATAAATAGTTTTTTTGGGGTCATCAAATATCATAACTATACGGTCATATGGTATATGGGTCCATAATGATTATCAAAGGCGATATTTATGTACTTATGTCTTGTACTGATCAATGGGGTTCTCAGAATCTATCTGATTATGTAGTTAGATAGTGCACTTGATATCGAGATTCAAATATAATGTTACCTGATACGTAATATGGTTCATGGTCGAGGAAACAACGATCGAGGGTAACTGTTGTTTTTTGTAGACGAAGCTTGGATGAAAATTGCCTGGAGTCTATGGTGAGTACTCTTCGTTGGTTGAGGTATGATGAAAATAGATGCTACTAGGTTGTATCTGCACTGGGCAACTCATTGTAATGATCGATATCCAATATGTCAATCCACTTCCTGTAATAAAAAACGAGGCAGAATCACACGTTCTTTAAAGTAAATACTCATAGTACAAATAAGTTACGTATCGATTGGGTACATTTTATGGTGGCGATTACCCCACAAGATAATATAAAAAGATACACTGATATTACTATATAACGTTGGTTATAGTAAAACGACATAATTCCCATTGGGAAATCTAAAACTGAGATGTCTTCAAATTTGTTTTGAGAAAGGAAAAAAAAAACGATAAAGGGCTTATTTAATTCTTCAATACTTATCAAATAAACATAATTTACTCTACAATATTAAGTTTAAGGTCTAATTTTACAACATATTTCATGCCTGCATTGTTCACGCACGTCCGTGCTGTTTAAGAAAAGCATGTTGCAGCGTCATAACCACACGGTTTTACGTAAACAACCTTACAATGAGGGAACAAGACATAGCAAGGACGAGTGGAGACCTCTATACCCACTCGTTTTCTCATGTCTTCCCTTTTTCTTGGCTTAGACGTTCTCATGGGGTTCCAGGTTTAACCTCTGCATTTCAGCCGTTTCCCCGTGTTCTTCTCTTGGTTTTCGCCTTCTTAGTCTCAGGATTTTAACGTAATTACAAGTCAATATGGTTCTTATGGTCAGGGAAGTCGCGAATACGAAACATACGGCCAATAGTATGTTCCAACAGAAATTGGTCGATTCTTTTTGGTTCATTCGTGTTTCTTTCTAGTCTTGTTACTTGTTGAAACAAGGTCTTGAAGGGTTTGGGGTTCAATTTCATAAAGATCTTCCTTGCGTCATGGCTAGCTAGCAATGAATTTTAATGCTTGAATATTACTCCATGTTTTACAATATCTTGGGCCACTGCGTGAACAACGAGGATTATGATGATATTCTTAAGCCTCATCTTATTTTTTGCTTTTAGAATTAATTGATCATTAATTTTACCCGTTTTTTGCAAAATTCGTTTGTTTACTACTTTGTTATTATTATATTTTTTCAAGAGCACTTTAATTTTTTTTCAACTTAGGTTATTTTTTATTATATAATCATTTTGTGGCATTGGCCAAAGAAAACTGGTTTGTAGGCGTAAAACAGAATAAAATATTTTAGGATTAGATAGGTTAGGAAAGTAAAGTTAGGACTTCCGAGCTTTATTCTGGTCGTGATATACCTCTATGACTGGTTGAGATATAACTTTAAAGCGTAGCTAGTAATCGCTATACAATTTAATTTTACATTATATTTCTCGAGTAAGAAACACATGAATAAGCAAGCGTGCAGCACATAATTACACTGGTATCCTATTTATGTGTAGGCCTAAAATAATTATAATCTGCACTAAGACAAAATATTTCATATATATGGGATTAATTTATTGTTTTGTATAATATCCATCTTGGTTAGGACATGGGTCAATTTTCTCATAGAAAATCCGAGGAGACACCAAAACTTAACAGATTAAACGCTGCCTGGGTTTTGAGTTTCTCCCCAGGCTTCCCACAAAACGTGGTCCAGCACTACTTGTCATTCTCATTCAACCACGAGCTTCCTACTTTGGGCCTTTCTCTCTGATCGCCAATGTTTTGACATCACTCGTATTTTTTTTTTTCATTAATATTGACTTGGTTAACTTTACTTGTACACTGTTAAATTTATTATGGTGGATCACAAGGTGATTTTCATAAGGGATTTGAAATTTGTCTTTACATTAATTAGGGATATTTCCATCTGTCAGGTTTTTTAACCTTCTGCCTGACTGTGTCGTTATTTTCTCCTCTGTTTCTTGCGGTTTTTCTTTTTTTCGGTTTTTCTAGCGAAATAAGGTCAAACTTTTTGTATTGTTTTTTCAAAATTCTTGCCCTTTTAATTTCGTTTGTTTCGTGTGTGCGGCTGCTGAAGTCGGTCTGGATTTCCCTATTTCTTTAACTACTATATGGTCTGATTCACCATCAGACTCTTCGGAACTAGTTTCCGACGAATCCGGATTAGAACTTTTAGAGGTGGCACTTTTTGAGGTATCACCTGCCCTTCCATCGTAAATTTCCACTCCTTTGGAAGTAGAAGGTTTATTCTCTAAGTCCTCGCTTTGAGTTTTCAACTCGGGAGATTTGAAAGATTCTTGAGAGTTTTGAGAGGAATCAAGAGTTTTTGTGGGGTTCCTCCACTGTTTGAATGCCATGTCTTCAGAGGGATGGGTCATTTTTTGCACTAGGGTTTCCCTCCATGAAGTCCACTGTTTAGGCTTGACCTTGGACACAGTTATATCATGATATTGTCCTTGCTGGTCATCCTTGGAGTTTTATTTCTCGGGCAATGTACTTTGACTCGTTTTTATGGAGAAATTTATTAAATCCATAGCTTCTTCTTCTCGCAGATTTGTGTAGTTGAATCTTTGGGGGGGGGGTTTCTTTACAGTAATACCGGAGGTTTCTACAGCTCTGTTTAATTCTTCCTGCAATGACAGGGGCCTTTCCATTGGTGTTGTAGAGGAAACCATATCGTCTGGAAATCTTTTGGCGGACAAGGGGTCGAAATTCTATCGAGGAAAAATTGGGTTTTTGGAGATATTGTATAATCTAGTTCTCCTGCGCTCGCCGATGAATAACTTTTGGATCTTTTGGTGTTTTTATTTCAGGAAAAAATCCTGGTATTAGGGATTTTTTCTTAGGAATAATTAGATTTTTCATTGCTAAAAATTCTTCAAAGTTTTTCTCATCACTGTCATCTTCAAAATAATCTTGTTTAAAATTAAGGGTTTTAGCTCTGCCAATCTTGATCTAGGGGGCTCATTTTCTGCATCGGACGAATCTGTAGAGGATGGATGTGATACCCATCTCTCAGGAAATTTGGCTCTTTTTATTCGGCTAACATGTGCGTTTGAATCGCCTAGGCTATTTATTTTTGCCTTACTGTGATTAGCGACCATCGTGTCAACTTCGATCAATCGCTCTACCTCCTGAACTGCAAGATCCAACGTCTGAATATTTTTGGATATTACCATTCTATATAGTTTTGGGGGTAGCCTTTGCAAAAAGGTATTTAGAATGACTTTTTCATACAGTTCTCCTGAACCTCTTCCATATTTTGCCTCTACTGAAATGCGTATATTATCAAGATATTCTCTTATATTTTGTGAATAATCAAAGCTCACCATTCCGTGTTTTAATTTATTTATAGAACTGGTTTCGATAAATCTATCTTTAAATGCTTTAATAATTTGTAGACCGTATTTATTGGCAAGTTGGCGGCATTGCCTATTGTATGTTCAATTTGTTTTAGAAAGGTTAAGGCCTGGCCTTTTAGTCGTAATAGGAGCATGTCAACTAACGCTTCTAGCTCTGTTTTTGTTAATTGTACAAACTGGGCCAATTGGATATTAAATTCGTCAATATCTGATTGATCATTGTACTCCGGGATAGATTTTGCTATTTCTATATTTTTCGCGCGACTAACTTCTGCACTATTAATAAGTCATTAAGGTCGTCCGCCATTTTTTTGAATCAATTCAAAATAAATTTATTTTTTCACTTAACCTATTTTGGGGGAGGCTATTATGTCCTATGAGATATCTAAAGGGTTTCCCTGTAGTAGCTTAGCGGCAATAGGCCTAATCACTTTACTTATATGTCTTTATCTCTCCAATAATTAAATTTAAATTACAAAGTTTTATAGCCTAATTAGTTGGCAAGTTTTTCTCCAATTTCCGACTCGCGCCATTTGTAGCGGTGAAAAAATTTTGTAGCTATAAAGGGAATTGTTGCGGTGGAAGAAAAGGACTGGGCTTAATTGTGGTCATAAATATTGACCGCGTCAAATCTAATATTGTACCTTGAAGCTGTGAACTTACACCTTATAAGTTCTCCGATAGCGCCGCTTATAGCCCTAAATATCGTGCCAATAAGGCCTACGCCACCCTCAATTAATGAGAGAAAATGAAATGTGTGTTAGCCATATAAATGTGACCTCTTCTCTTCGAGCTATCTGGAGATCATATTCCTTGAGAAGGTGCCTTTGGAGACATTCTAACTAATTTGCTATCATTAGGCTAGATACGGACATATAAAATGAAATAAACACAGGTAAAAAGCAATGGATTTATTGAGACTTACATATTTAGGTGAACAGGAGAGTAGGTCACTTCAAATGACACAACGGTGATTGAGATAAAACAATGAGAGAATTGCAAAGCTTGAACATCGAAAAAGTTCTATCTAAATGGTCCTGAATCTAATTTACGAATCATCCAAAAATCCGTTTACCCCACTATCAAACGTAGTTTTTTGTCCTGCGCTGTGAGAACTGGCTCACAATTGGCTCAGGTGGCCCAAGGATGCGAAACCCTTCGTCCAATAATCTGTCTTAATTATTTCTGATGATTCAAACGTTCACACGACTCTTATAGTTTAAACTTCCTTAGAAATATTGTGCGTAGCATCTTTTTTGTTACTAATTATCTTAGCGAAATTCAAACCGACTAGCGTCGTTGTTTGACTGAAGCTAGAATGCAATTTCTCTTTTTGCTGATTAAGAATTTAGACTCTTGGAAGCGGTATTTGAAACTCAAGGGGACGTTTAATTTCTGTCAGAATCATCTTTAGAAGGAAAGAATCTTTGTATTTTGAATATATCGCATTTTGCTCACGGTACATATTACCCGTCCCATTAATTAATGACGTCCCGTCATTATGACTTGCATGCCTTTGGGCTTTTGAAATGTTCGCATTTTATTAACTATTTCTTCTACATAATTATTTTATATTTATGTTATGGCTTAATCAGGAGTGCTGAAAATTTTCTTTATTACTTTTCTTATTTTATTCTAAATCCCCATCTAAAATTCGTCTACTACCGGACTAAGATTATTCATGGTTCTATGCTAGCTACTATACTAAAGATTTTTTTTCTACATCAACACTGATTACTTTTTACATTTCCAATAAAGTTGGGGCTATTCTACCTCCACATAAGATTTTTTTTGAATTCACTTTTTACAAGGCTTTTTTTTTTATTTTGCTGTCTATATGGCACACACTACTTTCTATCTATGCTACATTAAATGAATAGCTCGACAACGCTACACATAACTCTATCTGGACATCTAACACTACATACAAGAACGATTTAAAACACACAGTATTTGGTTTACCATGTTCAGTGGTAACATTAAAACACTTTCACTGGGGATGTTTGCTACGCAACGTTAATGATAGGATATTGGGATTTTCGAGTTATCAAAGTTATTAAGAAGTAACATATGTAAATTCACATCTATTTCATCACCATTCGAGTCCTTAACGTACTCAATCCTTCTGTTGTAAATTATTGTCCTTCACTCTTTTCGTCTTGGCAAAGTTTTTGAAGCACTTACGTTATGGTTTCTTCATGGGACAGTTCAAGCATGATTGTGTTCAAACGACAAGATTTCTCTGATTGTCACCTGGGAAATGATGCTTCCAATTACAGGTGTGGGAATATATTCTATCAGAGTTCATTCTCATTTGCTTTTTGACAGTTCATAGGGTGCCTTATCATTAAGGGGTCGAACACTGGGAGTGCGTTTATTTTCTTCTCAGCATATCATTTTTGGGATATTTTGAGGCACATAGAGAATGTATTCTCGCATAAAATTGTTCATTTGTGTCTCTTATAAAATTGTTAGCTCATGGCTTGTGTCTATTAACCATTTGCGGTGATTCCTAGGTTAATCACGGGGGAATTGAAGTTTGGATTTGGAACAGGTCGACATCAAACTATAGTGACTCCTTCAACATATTGTCTTTAACTTGTGGGAGGAGTATATTGTCATTGAAGGGTAGGTCACTGGGGTTAATTTTGGTTTCCAGGTCCATTTTTTCAGATATTATCTCGTAACATTTATGGGGTAACAGAGATATGAGCTTTCCTTCCACACAGAGGGGATAGGATGGATTCGAGAGATGGTCGAAAGGGATTCGACGCGTAAGTCTGTGACACATAAATAGTTTTTGGGGTCATCAAATATCATAACTATACGGTCATATGGTATATGGGTCCATAATGATTATCAAAGGCGATATTTATGTACTTATGTCTTGTACTGATCGATGGGGTTCTCAGAATCTATCTGATTATGTAGTTAGATAGTGCACTTGATATCGAGATTCAAATATAATGTTACCTGATACGTAATATGGTTCATGGTCGAGGAAACAACGATCGAGGGTAACTGTTGTTTTTGTAGACGAAGCTTGGATGAAAATTGCCTGGAGTCTATGGTGAGTACTCTTCGTTGGTTGAGGTATGATGAAAATAGATGCTACTAGGTTGTATCTGCACTGGGCAACTCATTGTAATGATCGATATCCAATATGTCAATCCACTTCCTGTAATAAAAATAACGAGGCAGAATCACACGTTCTTTAAAGTAAATACTCATAGTACAAATAAGTTACGTATCGATTGGGTACATTTTATGGTGGCGATTACCCCACAAGATAATATAAAAAGATACACTGATATTACTATATAACGTTGGTTATAATAAAACGACATAATTCCCATTGGGAAATCTAAAACTGAGATGTCTTCAAATTTGTTTTGAGAAAGGAAAAAAACGATAAAGGGCTTATTTAATTCTTCAATACTTATCAAATAAACATAATTTACTCTACAATATTAAGTTTAGGTCTAATTTTACAACATATTTCATGCCTGCATTGTTCACGCACGTCCGTGCTGTTTAAGAAAAGCATGTTGCAGCGTCATAACCACACGGTTTTACGTAAACAACCTTACAATGAGGGAACAAGACATAGCAAGGACGAGTGGAGACCTCTATACCCACTCGTTTTCTCATGTCTTCCCTTTTTCTTGGCTTAGACGCTTCTCATGGGGTTCCGGGTTTAACCTCTGCATTTCAGCCGTTTCCCCGTGTTCTTCTCTTGGTTTTCGCCTTCTTAGTCTCAGGATTTTAACGTAATTACAAGTCAATATGGTTCTTATGGTCAGGGAAGTCGCGAATACGAAACATACGGCCAATAGTATGTTCCACCAGAAATTGGTCGATTCTTTTTGGTTCATTCGTGTTTCTTTCTAGTCTTGTTACTTGTTGAAACAAGGTCTTGAAGGGTTTGGGGTCCAATTTCATAAAGATCTTCCTTGCGTCATGGCTAGCTAGCAATGAATTTTAATGCTTGAATATTACTCCATGTTTTACAATATCTTGGGCCACTGCGTGAACAACGAGGATTATGATGATATTCTTAAGCCTCATCTTATTTTTTGCTTTTAGAATTAATTGATCATTAATTTTACCCGTTTTTTGCAAAATTCGTTTGTTTACTACTTTGTTATTATTATATTTTTTCAAGAGCACTTTAATTTTTAACTTAGGTTATTTTTTATTATATAATCATTTTGTGGCATTGGCCAAAGAAAACTGGTTTGTAGGCGTAAAACAGAATGAATATTTTAGGATTAGATAGGTTAGGAAAGTAAAGTTAGGACTTCCGAGCTTTATTCTGGTCGTGATATACCTCTATGACTGGTTGAGATATAACTTTAAAGCGTAGCTAGTAATCGCTATACAATTTAATTTTACATTATATTTCTCGAGTAAGAAACACATGAATAAGCAAGCGTGCAGCACATAATTACACTGGTATCCTATTTTATGTGTAGGCCTAAAATAATTATAATCTGCACTAAGACAAAATATTTCATATATATGGGATTAATTTATTGTTTTGTATAATATCCATCTTGGTTAGGACATGGGTCAATTTTCTCATAGAAAATCCGAGGAGACACCAAAACTTAACAGATTAAACGCTGCCTGGGTTTTGAGTTTCTCCCCAGGCTTCCCACAAAACGTGGTCCAGCACTACTTGTCATTCTCATTCAACCACGAGCTTCCTACTTTGGGCCTTTCTCTCTGATCGCCAATGTTTTGACATCACTCGTATTTTTTTTTTCATTAATATTGACTTGGTTAACTTTACTTGTACACTGTTAAATTAATTATGGTGGATCACAAGGTGATTTTCATAAGGGATTTGAAATTTGTCTTTACATTAATTAGGGATATTTCCATCTGTCAGGTTTTTTAACCTTCTGCCTGACTGTGTCGTTATTTTCTCCTCTGTTTCTTGCGGTTTTTTCTTTTTCGGTTTTTCTAGCGAAATAAGGTCAAACTTTTTGTATTGTTTTTTCAAAATTCTTGCCCTTTTAATTTCGTTTGTTTCGTGTGTGCGGCTGCTGAAGTCGGTCTGGATTTCCCTATTTCTTTAACTACTATATGGTCTGATTCACCATCAGACTCTTCGGAACTAGTTTCCGACGAATCCGGATTAGAACTTTTAGAGGTGGCAATCTTTTTGAGGTATCACCTGCCCTTCCATCGTAAATTTCCACTCCTTTGGAAGTAGAAGGTTTATTCTCTAAGTCCTCGCTTTGAGTTTTCAACTCGGGAGATTTGAAAGATTCTTGAGAGTTTTGAGAGGAATCAAGAGTTTTTGTGGGGTTCCTCCACTGTTTGAATGCCATGTCTTCAGAGGGATGGGTCATTTTTTGCACTAGGGTTTCCCTCCATGAAGTCCACTGTTTAGGCTTGACCTTGGACACAGTTATATCATGATATTGTCCTTTGCTGGTCATCCTTGGGAGTTTTATTCTCGGGAAATGTACTTTGACTCGTTTTTATGGAGAAATTTATTAAATCCATAGCTTCTCGCAGATTTGTGTAGTTGAATCTTTGGGGGGGGGGTTTCTTTACAGTAATACCGGAGGTTTCTACAGCTCTGTTTAATTCTTCCTGCAATGACAGGGGCCTTTCCATTGGTGTTGTAGGGGAAACCATATCGTCTGGAAATCTTTTGGCGGACAAGGGGTCGAAATTCTATCGAGGAAAAATTGGGTTTTTGGAGACATTGTATAATCTAGTTCTCCTGCGCTCGCCGATGAATAACTTTTTGGATCTTTTGGTGTTTTTATTTCAGGAAAAAATCCTGGTATTAGGGATTTTTTCT
This sequence comes from Artemia sinica, assembly GCA_027921565.1. Classification (NCBI taxonomy): domain Eukaryota; kingdom Metazoa; phylum Arthropoda; class Branchiopoda; order Anostraca; family Artemiidae; genus Artemia; species Artemia sinica. The sequence continues at coordinate 41,385,223 of CM051259.1, read as the reverse complement.
TAGGAATAATTAGATTTTTCATTGCTAAAAATTCTTCAAAGTTTTTCTCATCACTGTCATCTTCAAAATAATCTTGTTTAAAATTAAGGGGTTTTAGCTCTGCCAATCTTGATCTAGGGGGCTCATTTTCTGCATCGGACGAATCTGTAGAGGATGGATGTGATACCCATCTCTCAGGAAATTTGGCTCTTTTTATTCGGCTAACATGTGCCTTGTAAGTTCTTCCACTATCGGGGTTCTCCATTTTAAAGGTATAGTCGTTATCGTACTTTTTGACTATTCTGTACGGTCCAGAATATTTTGTTGGAAAGTTTTTTCCTTCCGTTTTTGCCTCGTTCTTTAGGTAGACGCAGTCTCCTACTTTGAAACCTATACTCCCCTTTGACTTTGGGTTGGTTTCTTAGCTCTTGGTTTCTTTTACATTTTTCCAACTCTTGCCTAGCTATTTTATAAGTTTTCTTCATCCTATTTAAATCATTCTCCGTTAAAACCTGGATTTGAACTAAACACGTCCCCTTTTTTATGTAATTGCATCATTTTCGTGGTTATTAGTTACCCAAATAAAACCTTTTCCTTTGTCATAAGATATAATCTGTTCCTCACATAGCAGATTTTCAGGAATTTCGTTTGATGGTGTCGCAAACCATATTTCGGATTTGCTAACCACTGGTTCAATCATCTGTGATATTTGGATTTTTTGCATCGTTTTGGGAGGGACTTTTGTTTTCCTTATCGCGAATCCGTAATATTTCTCTTTATTTTCCTTGTTTATTAGATTCATACTTGCGCTATTTTGCGCCATTGCGGCATCTTGCGGCGTCACGTTGGGTTTTACTATGTTTTTCCATAATTCCGCTATTTTCTTAATTTCGTTTGACCTGTAATATCGCATATCTCCTATTTTTATTTTCGCAGATTCAATACCCTTATTATTTAAATTTACTTGATCTCTGCAATGTCTTTCAGAATAATTGAGCAAATTTCTAATTATGCCTTTTCCTCCTTGCGAGACATGGGGTTCAAAAGATTGCGACATTATACCGTCAGAAATTTTGTTTACTGTTACGTTGTCTTCGTATCCTCTGTTACGATTTCTTAATGTAGAAATTTCTTCCCCTATCTTAGCTGGGTAGACAAGCCTCTCGTTTGCTACGTCTAATAGTACTCTATTGGACCTTAAAAAAATTTGCGCCTATAATTGCTTCGTACGGAAAGTTATCGCATATTATAAAATGTGTCTGGAAGATCCTATTGTCCCTTTTTACGTTTAGGCAAATTGAACCCCTTGCATCCAGTTTATGTCCTGTCACACTAGTTAAATTGGGATTATTAAAATTTCTTTGTTGTCTAATATGGGGAGGCAACATATTAAATACGCAGGAGTTTATGATATTGACTGTAGCTCCGCTGTCAACTAAGGCTTTAAAGTAAATGTTTTCTACACAAAAATCATTAAATATAGGCAACCTATTATTATTATCACTACAAGACGGCACTAACATTGTTTTGGACCTATTAAATATTCTGGACACCCTCTGGGTCCAATTTATATTTCTGAGGGGCCTGAAACGTTTCCCTGAGGATTTATTTCATGTGTCGGTGCCTGTAATAGATATTCAGGCATATGAGGTTCCGTAGGCATATCTAATTGATTTACATCTGTCTGCCTTCGCCATATATTATCTTTATTATGGTAACTTGGATGTCTTGTGTCAGTGCCACTTGCTGGCGCTGACTGCCAATGCCGTTGGCTTGCAAAATTTTCATGTCCCGTCGGCAAGTTTTCGTGATTTCTATACAGCATTCTCGCATTATATTGGCTTTGTCAATTATTTGGGTTTTCAAATCGGTAATTAATTTGTCAATTGGGGGGAGGGGTATAAAAATTTGGTTTGTACGCGTTGTAAGGTACTGATTGGCGCAATCTTCCTGGCTATAGCCTAACGCACCACCGGCGCTAAAATTTGTTCTTCCGAACAAATGGTTGTCATAATTTTGCGTACTACCGTCAGGAATTCTTGGTATGCGATTGGGGACATAACGGCACTCTCTCGCGATATGTCCAGGTCTATTAAAAATATAGCACCTTATTATTGTAGGGTTATTTTCGTAATTAGATTGTTTGACAGGCTGAAAACGTACTGTTTTTTTGCCTAGCGGGTTCTTGCGTTTTATTTCATTGTGGACTGGGGAGTTATCCCTTGAAAAAAAAATTGGGAGACGCCTGATCGCCCTTGAAGATTGGGTTCGCGTTTGAATCGCCTAGGCTATTTATTTTTTTTTTGCCTTACTGTGATTAGCGACCATCGTGTCAACTTCGATCAATCGCTCTACCTCCTGAACTGCAAGATCCAACGTCTGAATATTTTTTGATATACCATTCTATATAGTTTTGGGGGTAGCCTTTGCAAAAAGGTATTTAGAATGACTTTTTCATACAGTTCTCCTGAACCTCTTCCATATTTTGCCTCTACTGAAATGCGTATATTATCAAGATATTCTCTTATATTTTGTGAATAATCAAAGCTCACCATTCCGTGTTTTAATTTATTTATAGAACTGGTTTCGATAAATCTATCTTTAAATGCTTTTAATAATTTGTAGACCGTATTTATTGGCAAGTTGGCGGCATTGCCTATTGTATGTTCAATTTGTTTTAGAAAGGTTAAGGCCTGGCCTTTTAGTCGTAATAGGAGCATGTCAACTAACGCTTCTAGCTCTGTTTTTGTTAATTGTACAAACTGGGCCAATTGGATATTAAATTCGTCAATATCTGATTGACCATTGTACTCCGGGATAGATTTTGCTATTTCTATATTTTTCGCGACTAACTTCTGCACTATTAATAAGTCATTAAGGTCGTCCGCCATTTTTTTGAATCAATTCAAAATAAATTTATTTTTTCACTTAACCTATTTTGGGGGAGGCTATTATGTCCTATGAGATATCTAAAGGGTTTCCCTGTAGTAGCTTAGCGGCAATAGGCCTAATCACTTTACTTATATGTCTTTATCTCTCCAATAATTAAATTTAAATTACAAAGTTTTATAGCCTAATTAGTTGGCAAGTTTTTCTCCAATTTCCGACTCGCGCCATTTGTAGCGGTGAAAAAATTTTGTAGCTATAAAGGGAATTGTTGCGGTGGAAGAAAAGGACTGGGCTTAATTGTGGTCATAAATATTGACCGCGTCAAATCTAATATTGTACCTTGAAGCTGTGAACTTACACCTTATAAGTTCTCCGGTAGCACCGCTTATAGCCCTAAATATCGTGCCAATAAGACCTACGCCACCCTCAATTAATGAGAGAAAATGAAATGTGTAGCCATATAAATGTGACCTCTTCTCTTCGAGCTACCTGGAGATCAGATTCCTTGAGAAACGTGCCTTTGGAGACAAGCGAACTAATTAGCTATCATTAGGCTAGATACGGACAAAGAAAATGAAATAAACACATGTAAAAAGCAATGGATTTATTGAGACTTACATATTTAGGTGAACAGGAGTAGGTCATTTCAAATGACACAACGGTGACTTAGATACAACAATGAGAGAATTGTAAAGCTTGAACATCGAAAAAGTTCTATCTAAATGGTCCTGAATCTCATTTACGAATCATCCAAAAAGCACTTTTACCCCACTATCAAACGTAGGTTTTTGTCCTGCGCTGTGAGAACTGGCTCACAATTGGCTCAGGTGGCCCAAGGATGCGAACCCTTCGTCCAATAATCTGTCTTAATTGTTTCTGATGATTCAAACGTTCACACGGCTCTTATAGATTAAACTTCCTTAGAAATATTGTGCGTAGCATCTTTTTTGTTACTAATTATCTTAGCGAAATTCAAACCGACTAGCGTCGTTGTTTGACTGAAGCTAAAATGCAATTTCTCTTTTTGCTGATTAAGAATTTAGACTCTTGGAAGCGGTATTTGAACTCAATTAGGGGACGTTTAATTTCTGTCAGAATCATCTTTAGAAGGAAAGAATCTTTGTATTTTAAATATATCGCATTTTGCTCATGGTACAAAACAATTGCGCCATGTTTTTTTTGAAAACATTGAAGCGGTTATTCCATTTTCAAATAGTTGGGAGTCATGATCTAGGGATTGCATGGTCAACTCGTACAGAGTTCAATAGGATTTTTTTGTCAAATGATAGAGTGTACAGTGGAATACCATTCACTTTACACACAAGGCTAGATAGACCGAAAAAATTAAAATCATGGGGGGATTCAGTCCAGAATCCAACAGAACTGCCACTCTTCACAAAGGCCAAAGCATGTTTCGATGGGATTTCTCCATTGATAAATGATGAACCGGTATAGCTACGAAAGCCGGTGGCAATGTGACGTTGATTGGTGATCGTATGGAGGACAAGAAGTTTAATGTTGTTGCCATTTGCTCTTAGCTTTTTCCACTGCCAATGCAACAGAGCTCATAACCTGTTGTTTTCGGACGTGGAGAATTGCCGATGTGATAATGACATTTGCATCAAGTGCTGCAGGAAGTGTTTTTCTTAAATGAAATTCGATGGGGCCAGTTGCAACTTTATATCAGTCTTGACATTTGGGGTAACCATTGGGATATATTGAATATCTCATGATTTAATTTTCCAACTAAATGATACTCCTGGGTCACTGCAGTAGTCAACTCACCGTCAGTATAATGGATATTAATGGAATATTGGTGAGCACTAGCAATAATTTATCCAACTATGCAAACTAAATTTAATTTATGATGATGACACCAAAGGCATATAAGGAGTTGAGAGCACAGTCATTGGGCTATGAATATCGATCAGGTATCAACACCTGATCGATATTCATAGCCCAATAACTGTGCTCTCAACTCCTTATATGCCTTTGGTGTCATCATCATAAATTAAATGTAGTTTGCATAGTTGGATAAATTATTGCTAGTGCTCACCAATGTTCCATTAATAAATACATTAATTTGTTTGAACAGGTTGTGTAGAATACAGTTTTCGTAGGAGAGACCATCGGCAGCAGTTGGAGTTGTATTATCTGACTTTTTCTTCACCGCAACATTTAAATCAATAAATGTTGATGACAAATCGATGAAATAGTTTTTCATTGGAAAATATTTGAAAGTGAATATTTTCCGAGAGGGGCCTGCTGGGGATGAAATTGTTCATAGTAGCCATACTTGACACTAACATCAACATTTTCAGCAGTGAGCAGATTCAATGAGGAACTGATTGATGGATGTGATTCCTTGTGGGGGAGATAAGTCATCTTAAGAGAAGAAATCCTTCTTTGATCTAAAAATTTTTTTCTTTTTCTTCTTCTTATTGGTCTTCGTCGTTTTATTCCTCAAAGTCCTTGTTGATGTCCTTCGCTTCCCGCCTGGGTAGAGACTGATGAGTGAATGACGCACACGCATCCTTTCCAATCCCTTCCCATTTTGCTGAGATTTTAATTCCTCACCAACGGCTCTTGCTGAAGACCTAATATTTTCCTTAACACTCTCCTTGAAATTCTTACCCGACCCCCAGTCCTGTAGCGTTGAGGCAGCAAAATTTGGCATATAAGGCATATAAGGAGTTGAGAGCACAGTCATTGGGCTATGAATATCGATCAGGTATCAACACCTGATCGATATTCATAGCCCAATGACTGTGCTCTCAACTCCTTATATGCCTTTGGTGTCATCATCATAAATTAAATGTAGTTTGCATAGTTGGATAAATTATTGCTAGTGCTCACCAATGTTCCATTAATAAATACATTAATTTGTTTGAACAGGTTGTGTAGAATACAGTTTTCGTAGGAGAGACCATCGGCAGCAGTTGGAGTTGTATTATCTGACTTTTTCTTCACCGCAACATTTAAATCAATAAATGTTGATGACAAATCGATGAAATAGTTTTCATTGGAAAATATTTGAAAGTGTATATTTTCCGATAGGGGCTGCTGGGGATGAAATTGTTCATGGTAGCCATACTTGACACTAACATCAACATTTTTCAGCAGTGAGCAGATTCAATGAGGAAATGATTGATGGATGTGGTTCCTTGTGGGGGAGATAAGTCATCTTAAGAGAAGAAATCCTTCTTTGATCTAAAAATCTTTTTCTTTTTCTTCTTCTTATTGGTCTTCGTCGTTTTATTCCTCAAAGTCCTTGTTGATGTCCTTCGCTTCCCGCCTGGGTAGAGACTGATGAGTGAATGACGCACACGCATCCTTTCCAATCCCTTCCCATTTTGCTGAGATTTTAATTCCTCACCAACGGCTCTTGCTGAAGACCTAATATTTTCTTTAACACTCTCCTTGAAATTCTTACCCGACCCCCAGTCCTGTAGCGTTGAGGCAGCAAAATTTGATGCAGCAGGTACAAGATATTTTCTGGCAAGGGGTAGTGCAGAACGAAATAGCCTAGAAAACCAGCTACCAAGAGCATAGCCAGACATTTTAGCCCCTTGTAGTAGTCCAATCCAATGTCTATTTGACGTGGACTCAGAGCACCAACATAGCAATTGATATCGGGGCAGACAGATGGAATTCTTCTATTGTTCATTTTAGAAGATGATGTTGCCGACAATGGGTCGAAAATGATATGTAATCACTGCTAAGCCTTTTGTTATTGCTAGAGGATCACCCAATTCACTTCTTAGTGTAAACTGACAGAGTTCCAAATACAAAGTGTTTACAGGAACATACTGAAGATGCTTTATATTATAGTGATGAACAAGTTCATGAGTTGTTTTTCGTTAAAAAACACATAGGAGGGGGACACTTGAATTACCAACTCTCGATGTTTCCACAAAGGATGCATAGAGGAATATGCAAGAGTCCGAGGCGAAAAACAGGTGGATAATCAGCAAAAATAACTTGATCCATCCCGCTAACAGTGCCAGCGTTTTTCCCATTGATCATATTCTGTTTAAAGCCAAGAACGTCTCTCAGATTATCATTGAGATGAATTATTTCAGTGTCAACAGGTGAGGTAATGTAAATCTTATCGTGTTCCAATGAATATTTAAAATGGAATTTACCTTTCCTACGATATGAGATTTTTCTATTGATTGCACGACACAAATCCATCATAGTACCATACTCTTTATATCTCAATGTAAGATCTGGATATTCACTAGATTTAAATGCTTCAACCCATTCATACTCGACAAAGAGTGACCAATCGAATGGTATAACTTTTATATTATACAAACGATCCTTTATCAGGATGTCATAGGTATTTTTGAGAACACAGTCGACAAGAACCACTTCATACTTTCCGTCATCAAATTTGATGGCGGGGGAGAGTTTCGCCCAAAAATCACTTGTTTTATTCAAGTCGTTGTAGAGAGGATCGAAAACGTTGGACATAAATATTACATAGAAATCATTGGGCATTGTCAATATCTTCAACACTGATCCAAGAATCAAAATAAGAGTTGGATCCTAGCCACCGAACAAGTAACTGTTTCTTACCCCTGCGAGTACGAGTCTTTAATATCTTTTCAATTCGATATATTTCACTATTATTTTTACCTTTTTTTAGTTCATAGTCATAAAAGCCGCCGAGAATTTCTTCATCTTTGGTATCACGCAAACGATAAGTTTTGGGTTTAGTGTCTAGGATTTTTGCCACTTTAAAAAGTTCTGTGGACCACAAGTAATTACCCTTTTCAAAAAAATTAGTTGTTCTATTAATTCGAACAGTATCACCAACTTTAAATTTTTTCTTCTTGACAATCGTTTCATTGGAATATTGTTAAAGAAAGGTGTCAATTGTACTATGATCAGAATGATGAACTTCCGTTGGGATTGAATTGGACAATGATCGATAAGGTCGTTGATTATAAATCAACATGATTTTATCTAAATCATGAATAAAAGCAGATGTATTTTTCAATGTACAATATCTTGAAATTAAAAGTCAATTAGTTCTTATCGATCGTTCGGCCAATGCAGCCTTTATAGGACTATGACAATGATAGAGCAGTGTATTATATTTCGCTAGTACTTTTGCAACATGGGGATTAACAAATTCACTACCACGATCCGTTTGAAATTTTTTTATACAAATCCTGTTCGAGAATACTTTCAACGGCCTGAGCATCTTCAACACCTCTCTTCGAGCGCAAATGGAATGGCATATGCATAGTAACTAAAAACACTGATTGCAAGTACAATGAACTTGTACGATGTATTGTGACGTCTTTGAATCTCATCAGAGTTAAGAGATCTGCTTGCATTATATGCAATGGGAAAAAGGCTTTAGTTTTTCGATAATGATTAGCACGAAGTCTATGATTTCTATGCAGAGTGTAACTTGATTCATTTTGTAGATAGTCTTGTATACTTTTAGCGTGAACACCAGTGACTTTGGAAAGAGTGGTGGGGGAACTTAAACTTCCCATTTCACCAATATTTTCATAAACACGTTTCAGAACTTCAACCATTTTGAACGTAAACGTGTAGTGTAACGTCCGCTACCCTTTTGTATACTAGTGGTTGGCGGTGGTTGTGGGGACGGTTGACTTGATACGTCTTCGCTTTTGTCTAGCTATCAGTGGTGTGCTGCTCCTCCTCCTCACCATTGTCAAGTTTTCCACTACGTGTGCTAGTATTTTCCAAAATTGATTTAAAATCTTCTTCTTCTTCTTCATGTTCATATTTTAATGGTGTTGAGGGTGCATGTTCATTTAATTTTTTTAGAATTTGCCTATTGCTAATAAGGTTTTTGGCTAAGTTTAATGTATTTAGAAAGTTTTATAGATGATAGTCAAATGATAATATTCCTTTACGATTTGTAACCATATCATAGATTAAATCAAGTAGATTATAGCTCTTGCCCTGAATTATAATCCCTTTCCCATTGCTATCAACTTGAATATGATCTTGACCACTTTCCATGAGATATGTTATGAGTCGTTTACTTTGTTCACGATATGAGTGGGGCATTAGATTTCCAATGATCGACACAATTGAATCCAATTCCTCCTTCTTTAATTGTGTTCCAGCAGCAGCAGCAGCAGTAGAATCCTGAGGAGATGGTTCTTTTTTTTATCAATACTGCTGGCCTTCGTACGATAGGGCTTATATTTTGTCCACTCGGCGAAGTGCATCTTGAAGTAAAAGCAGTTTTTTTTATCATCCTCAATATTCTCGTTGTCAATGAATTTACTCAGATTGTCCTCAAAGTGTTCCATGGGTGAGAGAGCAAGTTCTATTGGAGTCAATTTATAGGGTTTGGCCATTCTCTAGAGAAAACTGTTTACAAGTCCTGCAATTATCGGTAGTAAAAGTGTGAAAAAGCTACCGCCCGCCTGAAGAAGACGTTTCCTTTTAAAATTCTTTCCGTTGTTTTTAGAGGCCAATGTACGTACAATGGAAAGATGTTGCTTTGCCTGTTGCTTAACTACTTCTGGCAGTTGAACATTACCCTCGGTCAAATTTAAAACAAAGTTCGGATATTAGATTAATGAAATCATTGTCAAACACCATGTTTTAGAATGGCTTTCCTAAGTGGGGGTTTTGAAGTGCTTAGAACTGAAAATAAATGTCTATTTTCATGTAGTTTCTTCAGTGTCATGATAGCAACTAATAGGTCTTTTTACTGTTCACGGGGGGATATACTGTAATTTCATTGTCAAAAATATCTTTGACTACACGCAAATCCTCGGGTGGATTTTGATTAAGATCCAATAGGATGTAGACATAGGGTTTATTAGTTGCCTGATTGTACGCTGAGAGCAGAAATTTGGGGGCGCCTGGATATATTTGTTTATTGAGGGTTATAGCGAGCTAGAATCACGAACAACTCTGTAGATGATATAGTAGGTGCAGTTCAATGCAAGTGTTCGCATACATTTGCTCTGATGAAAGAGGTTGTGTAGAACCAGAGTAATGGAAATCTGTTCATGATGAGAGCGAACTGCGAACAATTGCCGCATTTCCTGGGACCATTGTTCAATAGATTCAGCAAGATTGTCAATAATCAGCCAAGAGTTTGGTTCAATAATGTTGAACACATCAAGCCCCTTTATGAACTGTATCTGCACCAACCCCGATATGGCAATTGTTTTTATTTTGTCGTATAAACTCCTGCCAAATACTGTAACAATAGTAGATTTTTTTCGGCTTTTCCACAAACATTTTATCGTAATTTTTCATTATTTTAGTTCCTTCAACAGTTCCCTTCAACAGTTCACCTAAAACTAACTGTAGACTATAGTTGTCTAATGACTAAATAATTTCCCTACTAGTCCGTTCAGGAATAATGAGAAGAAGAAGAAAAACAAAAATCAATAAAGAATCATATTTCTTGTATTATTAACATAAAAAACAGCACTTTACAAATAATACATTACAGAAAAATACACTGAAGATTTTTTTTTATTTATTTATAATAAAACACATTTTAAAAAAAAATGCACTAGAAAAAGCAGTTCATTAAATATACTTTATTTATTTATAAAAAACAACATTTAATGACAAAATACACTTAGAATAATATCACTTTTTTAAATTTGAATGCATCAACAACATGTATATTTACAAAAAAAATCTGCTCTAAGTAAAAAAAAAGCCAGGCGCGCCTCCCTCCCGGGCCGTGAGCCCCCCCAGGCCGCGAGCCCCCCCCAAGGTTTTGGGAAATTTATTGGACTTTACTCAAACCGAGACTTTCCCTATGGCTAACACATTCGGCTCGGTCGGAAGTTTAATAGTACCACAGGGGGGGGTAGTCACACCGTCTTGACAAACATAGACCTGGTCGGAAATGGTACTCATAGCAATTTTTTCTATATTTACAGTGAAGTTCCTGTAGCTCAGCGAACGAATTGCCAACAATTTTGCTCGTGGAATTGTATTTTCAACAATACAATTCCTATAGATGTCCATGTCGAAATTCTTATCCACATAGCGCTTGGGTACTCCTTTGCAACGTTTTTTGATTTCCTCGTCATGTGTCTGTATAAAGTACACCTTCGGACTTTCAAACATACCACGGGAAATCATGTCGCTTCCCGTTTCTGATTTTAAAAATAAAATCTGATTTGGCACCCGACGTTTCACTAGCTCTGGGTAAAGCCCACTCCAATTGGTGTAGTCCATACACGAGCTGATGATTTCACCGTGTGCAAAATCATCAAGTAGGTTTGGGGTTTTTTTTTTTAGCAGTAGAGAATCTGTGTCCCCATAGCAGACCTCTACTTGACCCTTCTCCGGCCACTGTACCCTAGCCACATTGTATTAGAATTCCAACATGAGCTTTTTAGAGATCTCCAAGATGGCACTGCCTGCAGCAATGTTTTTATTCAGGACAATAGTTCTTTTTTTCCCTATTCAATAGTACCTTGTCCGGGCCAATGATTGTAAAGGAAGTGTAATTTGGATCGGCAATAATTCGAGCACATTGTTCGAAATTGGTCACGACGACGTCACAACGATTCCTATTGCGAACACTTTCGCACATTTTACCAAAAGCCGAATTTAAAATGAGCTTATAGATTTCTTTTTCGGCTTTTGTCTGCGTTTCAGAACGTTTCTTGACAAAAGTGTCAACAAACGTTTTCAGATGGGGTTTTTGACTAAACTGAAGGCACTATGAACCTTTGTGACGTTGAAATCGTTGTTGCACATCCATTTTAAAGCCACATGATGTACAACAATTTTTTTTATTCGGCAGAAGGTCGGCAATAAGTTTTTGTTTTGAAGGTGACCAAGGCGATCCGTCCACCTCAACCAAACGTCTGTTGCGGGGGCTCAAAGAGTCCCTAGACACAGGTCTATTGATGCATGGAAAAACAAAATTCTTTACCGAATCGTGAAGCTCAACTGGTATCTCCCCATCAATTTCAAAAAACCATCCAACCGGCCCATTCTCCTCAACACTGTCAATGTTGGGGAAATTGGAGGCTTGAGGGTCATTGAGCGATTTATAGTCATCGCAGGGTAGCGCATAATGGGACATGGCCGATGGGTAGAGGAATTCATATCAAGGAAAGATTCCCCGTCGTCTCTCGGGTTGGATCAGTTTCCAAGATACGATCCCCGTGAAAAACGTATCCACCCCTCATTGACCTCTCGATGAACAGGTGCTGATCGATGTCGGTGATCAGCCCGATGTTTTCCCCCCGCTAATTTTTAGGATGAGGTCCATTACCAGATGAGGAGATGAAAAATAATATCCTAAATCAATATTAAATTCCCCATATATTTTGTCCGTATTTTTACACATAATGTCTAACAAAGTTAACACATCACTCGACAAATACAGCTTGCAGTATTCAAACCCATTTTTACACCCTCCCTCTACCTACACTTCTTTAGCAAAACTGTATTCATCAGGAGTGCGCCTACGATCGTGTAGACTGTCGTAAAACGATTCGATCGAGGGAATAGTTTCCTCGGCGAATCTCGACATGGAGCAGTAATAATCATAAGGATATATGCCCTTGACCTTGACCTTGACATGGAGCAGTCATATAAATCATTTGGAAATTGTTACTTGAGAAGGGGGAAAGCGTTGCAGCCGTAATCGTTTTTCTGCACTTGAGTTATTTCGCTCAATGATTAGGGGAAAAAACTGTAGGAATCTAAAAAGCGAATTTTATCCGTGTACTCAATGTCGTCATCAACATATCTCCACATAAATTCCAAAAACAAGCAACTTTTCCGACGATTTAGGAATGATTTTTTGTAGGAAAAGCTGTCTATCACCCATGCATTATCCATTGTTCCATTTCTTTGAAGATGTGCCATTGCTGGTAGCACATACTTCAGATCGTAGTTAGAATTATGTATAAGAACGGAAGAAAGAGTTGCTGTTTAATTTTTAAATTACATGAATTGTGAGCCCACCCCCGAAAGTTACTATTCCCAGTTCAATTTGGGTCAATAAGATGATTATGATCCTGGACAGCGTCTTTTGGGAGAAGAGCACCCCTACAAACCCAACAAATTGTCCCCTTTTCTAGTGCCCGTTGCTCCTTATCTGATAATGACATTGGGTAGTTGGTGTGATGCAATCGTGAAATTGCACCGTTTGCTGTTTTTATTAAAGACACCAATAACTTTTCCATGCTACCCTCCTCATCCATAGTAAAAAAAACTCTTCCAATTGCATTTTATTGTTGGATTCGCGACGGGCATACGCATAGGAACACGCAACTAGTTTGTGTTCCTTGACTATATTTGGCCTTGATGGGTCCTATACCTCCAACAGTCTTGATTCACAATCTGAAGATATTTTATCAACCTGTAGCAGGGAATTTTGGAAGTTTTTAAATTGTAAAGTATCTTTGCCTTCTGCCGGCATTTGTATTCTTTGATTGCCATGAATTTTGCAATATCTCATGTGATCCGTGAATGTTCGTTCAGATATAAATGGGGAAAGGCACATGGGACAATAGTGACGTTCCCCATATTTTTTGCCTTGGGATAAGAGTCGACTTATTGTTGTAACGGGAAAAAAATGACCATAGGAGTTTACATCTTTGGGAGGCTCATAGATAATCCAAACCCAATTTTTAACATTATCTACCAACGGTGTCCTAACTGAATATAAAACCCCTTTTTTATTTGGTTTCTTCCCCCCATTTACAAATTCTGTGTCATACTGGAGAACAACCACCCCCAACCCGAGATTTTCATTTGCTTTTTCAAATATGGTTATTTCTTTTAAGGACACCGGATACTTTCCCTCTAAACAATCAAAATATACTTTAGGGAAATTGTCTCCACCGTTACGAGCAAATCTGTCGAGATTTTTCATTCTTGAATCCTCTTTCAATGTTTTATGGGCTGCTGCTAAAAAAAAGCATATTTAAAGCATTGCAGCCCCGTGTCAAATTTGAAACCCTGAACCCCCCTGTAGCCGACAAATCTGGGTGGCATTTTATTTTGTTACCCCCACCCGTCTTAAAATAAAGTTTTTTTTTAAATCTATTGAGACTCAGATCCATGTATTCAATGTATAAAATGGTGGGACCCACTTCCCTCTCGTTGAATGTGTCCAAAGTTGGTAATAATTTATTGAACCAATTGAAAAAGTTACCCTCAAATTCATTTAGACCAGGGTAAAAAGTTTGATTGCCAGTTGAAAAATGAAAATAAAAAATGTCCCCAGATGTCCCCTTTTGTAAATGAGCTTTTTGATTGACTGATGCCTTAATCCCCCCTGACCCCCCCCCCCCCCAATTCTGAATCTGAATCTCAATAAGTGCTCGAATTTGGTCGATGTAGGTATGAAGAACATTTACAGTGTCTGTTAAAATGACACTCCCGTCAACCAAGTTTTCCTCAGGGGGATTAAAATCTATCCTATGTGTTTGCAAGTGACCTAGAGCAGACTCTAACAAATAAAATTCACGTAGTTCCGAGGAAGTGACACTATTTTCATGTCCTGCACCTATTTGCAGAGGACCTAATTCACTAATAATAAAGTCATCGTCAAAAATGTCCCCGGAAACATTTGATCCAACAATTTCCATAAGGGCTATTCATTTCTTCCATTGTAAATTGAAAATCCGGGGGAATAGTAAACGACGTACCTTCACTAACATCATCCGATTGTTCCGGCGACAGTGGAAAATTACCCATGATATTCTGAGGTCTTGGGCCAGGGAAGGCAGTTGTTTTTGTAGCTTCCCCCTGAAACTAAAATGAATGGATTGAGTTTTTTTTCTTTGAGGAAAGTTTTATCACAATTATAGCACATTGTTTATTTTTTTTCTTAGTCGGATTTATCAAACAAATGTTTTTTTTATGTTATTACACTGAAAAAAAAATTAACATCTAAAAAGCCACGATAAATATTCGCTAGTTTGGTGTGGCATAGACAATGCAATGTTTTGACTAATAGCAGTAAAGTAAAATAAAAAAAATATTTGTAAAGGAATTGCGATTAGTTCAGAAAGAAGCAATAGTCTATTTCTCCTGAAGCATTTCTAGTCGTTTGTTTACAGGGATATTAATAAGTACCATTTTTTACACCCCCTCAAAACTTAATTTCCCCCTTCCTAGCATTATATTCACTAAACACTTGCCCCCACCCCCTCCTCAGAAAGTTCAGAAAGAAGCAATAGTCTATTTAGTCTATTTCTCCTGAAGCATTTCAAGTCAGAGGTTTACCGGGGTATTAAATAAGTAGCACTTTTACACCCCCCTTAAAACTTAATTTCCCCCTCCTAGCATTATTTTAACTAAATAATTGCCCCCACCCCTCCCCAGAAAGTTCAGAAAGAAGCAATAGTCTATTTCTCCTGAAGCATTTCAAGTCAGATGTTAACCGGGGTATTAAATAAGTAGCATTTTTACACCCCCCCTCAAAACTTAATTTCCCCCTCCTAGCGTTATTTTAACTAAATACTTCCCCCCACCCCCATCACTTCATATAAGTAGACAAAATAGAGCTTAGCCAATTCTAAATTTCTTCATTTTTTTATGTTATTACACTGAAAAAAAATTGAACACCTAAAAGCCACGATAAATATTCGCTAGTTTGGTGTGGCATAGACAATACAATGTTTTTGACTAATAGCAATAAAGTAAAAATAAAAACATATTTGTCAAGGAATTGCGATTAGTTCAGAATGAAGCAATAGTCTATTTCTCCTGAAGCATTTCTAGTCGTATGTTTACCGGGATATTAAATAAGTACCATTTTTACTCCCCCTCAAAATTTAATTCCCCTTCCTAGCATTATATTCACTAAATACTTGCCCATTGGGACTTGTTCATTATCTTGGGTATTTTACGATTTCTCATAGGCCACTGGCCTAATTTGGCTTTTGTGTGTGCCCCATTGTTTTTGTGTGGGTTCCACTGTAACTACATCCCCGTGTAACCAAACCCCGAGCAAACTGAACCCCCCGTGCATCTGAACCCTCGTGCAACTGAGCCCTCTTTAACTGAACCCTCATGCATCTCAACCCCAGTGCAACTCCACCCCATTTAACTAAACCCCGTGTAACTGAACAATCGTGCAAGTGAACCTCCGTGCAAGTGAACTCCCCGTATAATCGAACCCCCGTATAACCGAACCCACATACAACTGAACCCCTGTGCAACTGAACCCCCTAAGCTATCTGGTAAATGGTGCTTACCATAGAAGCTACAGCTAGCTGGCTACAAAATGTTCGTGGGACATAGTGAATCACGCTTTTTTCTCATCGAATTCATGTCAGTGCTGCCAGTCTCATGATTGAGCTTTGCTCGTTTTTGACTTGACGCCTGAAAATCTGAGTCCTGGAAATAAAAATCAATTTTTTTAGTTATTCACTAGGTATTTAAATACGATGTTTTGAAAAAAAAATACAATTTCAACTATTAGCTACATTTGAAATTTATTCAGAATATTAATGGTGGGTACCCCCTTCCCCCCCCCCCAACTCCTCTTTTTTTCTTCAGTAGTTACCCCCCCCCCCCCCCCTTAGTAAATACACACGCGTACATACAATGATCGTCTCAATTTATATATGACATGGAAGATAAATGCTATCTGTTGAGTTAAAAATAGAAATTGTTGCGAACGCTATTTTACCCCAGATATCTTTTATACCTGGCCATCTGCTTTTGAAGCTAACGAAAAATATACGATCTGAAGAATTTCAAGTCAGATGTTTACAGGATATTAAATAAGTAGCACTTTTACACATCCTTCAAAACTGAATTCCCCCTCCTAGCATTATTTTTAACCCTAATATTTAAGTTCGGTTAAGCTATGAATGCATAAACACGTTTTTTAAATACGATGTATGAAAAAAATACAATTTCAACTATTAGCTACAGTTGAAATTTATTCAGAATATTAATGATGGGCACCCCCTTCCCCCCAAATACTCTTTTTTTCTTCAATAATTACCCCCTTTAGTAAATACACACGCGTACATACAAGGATCGTCTCAATTATATATGACATGGAAGATAATTGCTATCTGTTGAGTTAAAAAATAGAAATTGTTGCGAACGCTATTTTTACCCAGATATCTTTTATACCTGGCCATCTGCTTTGAAGATAGCGAAAAATATACGATCTGAAGCATTTCAAGTCAGATGTTTTACGGGATATTAAATAAGTAGCATTTTTACACATCCTTCAAAACTGAATTCGCCCTCCTAGCATTATCTTAACCCCAATTATTAAGTTCGGTTAAGCTATGAATGCATAAACACGTTTTTTAAATACGATATATGAAAAAAAAATACAATTTCAACTATTAGCTACATTTGAAATTTATTCAGAACATTAATGATGGGCACTCCTACCCCCCAACCCTGCTTTTTTTTCTCTACAATAATTACCATTGATTATTGGCTGAGTTGGACAATTATCCCTCATTAAGTTTGTTTAATTAAGAGTACGATGAAATGTAATCTCACGAAAAAACAGCCTTCTAATCAAACAGCTGTTATGGACATGTGGAATTTATCGTAGCTTCGAGAGTTTACAGAAAGTTCATCTTCCTGTGTGAAACTCAAAATGATAGATAATTCTGTGTGAAACTCCTAATGATAGATAGGAAATAAAAAAGGTTATTTCTTATATTAGTCGACGAATAACGTTATATAGCAAAAAAAGCATGATTATAACCAACTGTAAACCGGTATTTTTAGAATGAGACCATTCTTTGATTACGCAATTTGATAATTTCTAGTTTTCTGGTTAAAAAAAAAAGAAAAGAAAACATGTTATGATGAAAGTGTCTCAAAAACCAGTCTGGTTGCGTTATACAATCACAATTATGCTTCCAAAACCTGTTTGATCACTTTGCTGGGAAAGGTACTAAGGAACATAAAGTAAGCAAATCCATAAGTACATGCTCTGGAAAGGTGCCAAGGAACGTAATCTCCCCAAATAACACAGGAAAGAACATAATCTACCCAAATCCATACTATGCATACTACTACTATCTATAAGTTGGATTGAACCATGTTTAAATTTTTAGAAATTCTGTACAAGTTTCAGAAAAAAACATCACTGCTGTTCCAGAGATAATATCAGCTCAAGTAGAAGAAAAAGAAAATGGTTTCTGAATTTGCAGGAAAAAAATAGAGTTTTGAATGGACAAGCGAAATTTCTGAAAAGAAAAAGTAAATTGTTTTGGTAAAGCCACTGCTAGCCAAGCCAACATTCACATATCGGGAAATAAGCCAAGGGTGGTGCCAATTAAGGAAAGTGTGGGAGGTGGGGCAAGGATTATTTTCGATTCTTTTTTTTAAGTGTTCAAAATAGATATTATTTTAAAAAAAAAGTATTCCCACTAAATAAAGACACTTTCGAAATTTAATTATTGTCACCAAAATAAGTACACTTTCAAAATTTAGTTATTGTGAATTATCACCCCTCATTTTTTACGAATGTAATTTTCAATGGCAAAACCTAAAATTTTTACACAGCTGTTAAACCGTCATGATAGGTGACCTTTTGCCAAAAAAAAAGAAAAAAAGATGAAAGCAGCCGTTTAGCAGGGAAACACAACCGTGTAGTCTTGGAATAATCTGATGTACTACTGCTGATGTCCAAGAAAAACATCAGGAAACTTATTGACAAAGATTATCGGAAAAGCTTCATCTCTCCAATTAAGTGTTAGTACTTAAACTAAAGTCCCAAGAGAAATATTACCAATGTGTTCAATGTTTTTAAATTATGAAGATTTTAGGACGGTACCTAATTTTCGCTAGTGTTGCCAGGTATGAAACGTAAAAATTTGGTAACACTTTTCATTCAAAATATTTGAACATTAACGAAATGTGGATTTGCACAGACAAGTACACCTTCAAGACAAACAATACCTACTTAAGGGGTTCGGTCCCAAATATTTTAGCTAATTCTTGCATATTTTTTACCCATGTTTGACTTTTTGTAAATTTGGCTCCCACTACTATTAAGAACTGCACATGGACGTCTCTTGAACAAGAGTTCCCCAGACCCTTGGCACCCCGAAAGGATTGAGACAGCCCTTTACAGAGGCCGTTGTCCATATTTGTCCATAGTTTTCCATAAAACAGATCCTACGCCCTGCCACAACTGTCCTACTATAGAGGATCCTCCCACGATGGTGTTCTGCTTCACCGTTGGGATCTAACACATTGATAGGAGAAGGTTTGTAGATCACAGGAGTCTTCCACACGCTGGTGGGCCCTGCCGAGTGTACGAAATCCCAATAGCAACCAAATTAATTAATGATTGTATAGGCCTATTATAAAATCTTTGTGAAAATATGGAAGTTAAATAAAAAAATATGTATAACAGAGTTAGTACCAATACAGACAAATGCGAATATCAATTATATTTGATTTAAAGAACTTTAAAAAAAATAGGCTATAACCTTATATACTTTTAGTCAAGGCCGTATCCAGGGGGGGGGGGGTTACACCGGTTTGAACCCCCCCCCCCCCGAAATTTTTGACCGACTGGAAAATAAGTCGAAAATTAGTAAAACCTAGGTAAAAATCAGTAAAATTAGTCGAAAACTGAGTCAAAAATTAGTAAAACCCCCCCTGAACAAAAATCCTGGATACGGCCCTGCTTTTAGTAGTAGAGAAGATCAAGATATTTTGCAGATTCCGCCTCATCCAAGTTCGACTTTAAAACTTCAGATAAAATAAACTTTGAAATAGTCAATACGCTTGCTTAGAAATGAAAATAATAAATTAAATTTATTAAACACAATAGTTTCTTGATCTGTAGTTTATTTCTAATCAATTTAAACTAGAGCATACGTAAGGCTTTTAAACATTAATTCTCTTGCATTTTACAGTCCCATATTAGATGATTAATTCACACCTATATGTACAATAGTATGTAACAGACATATTGGCATGTGCCTTATGTATTGTTGCGCTATTGGATTTTGTCTTAAATATGAATTTCCTTTCATTGTACTTTTGTTCTTTTTAAATATACATTTGTGTCTTTTCTTTGTTTTTTTCAGGTTTGTTTAAGCTACTTTTCTTTTTTTATATCTTTTGACGTTTTTCAAGGCTTCCTGCTGTGAAATCAAAATATTGGGACTTTTATTAATATTTTGTGTTGAAACGTTTTTTTTTTTAATTTGTATTTGTGTTAATAAATTTTACCCGTTATTGGTGGATTTTCGTTTCAATTGAAAATAAAAATTATATTAACATATAGACAGAGATTAAGAAGAAGGGAGTTTTCTCAACTAAGCAAAGGAAAAGACTTTATAATAGGTCTAGCCTAAGTTTACAATAAGTTAACGACTAAATGTCAAAGCTGTAACTGAAATTTCATAAGGGTATTGCTAATAAATAAAATGACAAAAAACAATCAATTTCGAATAATCTCTCTAAGAAAAATCGGTAAGAAAATCGGTAAGAAATTATAAATTCTTGGCCAACCTTCTTTAGACCATAGATGGGCGTGCCTTTCGAATAACTAACAAACAAGTACTTGTCCAATAAGAGAGTCATACTTACTCCCGTCATTTACCCGTGCAGTTATTTAAACATTTGCCTCTCAATTACTTCGACTATTTGTCTTTGCTTTTTCTTTCTACAATTAGCCATGTCTTGATGCAACCTACTGCAAAATACTTGCTTTTCAATTATTGTTTATATACAGTGGCATAAACGGAGGTTACTTTCTGGACACGTATTACCTTTAAATTCCTAAAATGTGCGATTATGAAACTTCGTCGTAGCTTTCTCTAGATTCCTCTGTTATTTAAACATTCCAATTCTTCATCGTTTCAATCATCCAAGTATCTCTTATATAACCTCTTTCTGGATTCCTTCTGGTTAATTATCTCCAAAGTCATCAAAGTTCTTAGTAAGAACTTTAATAAAGTCAATCGAAAGTTATCAAGTTCAAATGGGCAGTTCTTTCTGTTAAAGAAAGTAATTTCGAAAAAAAATGGTAAATTCTCCACAGAATTCTCATCTTCTTGTTTTTATTAGTGCTACTTTGTCAGTTTAGTACCACGCAAACGAAAAATTTTAACGATAATACTTTTTTCGTCTTCAGTGTTTTTTTGTCGTTAAACTTGAGAGTATCCAAATGTGGAGCGACAACCTTGCATAAGGTATAGATTTAGAGGGAGAACTGGAGTTAAACATTTTAGTGCACCTGACAAGTATAATGCACAACCCCCTTAGCAAAAGGCATTAGCCTCACAATTTCCACTCAACCTTTTTTTGCAGAAGATTTTAGATGATTAAAATGAAAGCATTCATTCGAAATTTTATCTTCTTCTGCTGTGTTAGTTTCCAATTTCTTTCAAGATGGAAATCGGAATAACCTTTTGACGTTAGGAATAGCCCGAGGCTATATAAATTTTTAGTTTTCGAAATGGGTTTCCCTAACACTGTGAGACTGCGCTTAAATATTTTTTCTCGAGAAGAAAGCTATCATTTTGGCAAGAAATCAGTCTGCTTAAATATCATCTAATGATTAGTTCTGAAAATAACTAATCAAGTTTTTGTGATATGTCCGCTTAGGGTAAGTGTATTCGAGCAATTGAAAATAATCCATTTTAGGGGGCTGGTTCAGATTATGTTTCAGCGTTCTCGTTTCTGATTTGTGAATTTTAGATTAGATTTTGAATGTTGACGTTAATTACATTTTAGTCGTTAGGAATTGCTCAAGGTAAAATGCTCTTTTATTTTTTGGGGAAGTTTTTTTCAAACACCCCGAGACTGCGCTAAATATCTTTATTTCCGAAGAATGAAGCCCTCGTTTTCACGGGAAATCAGTCTGCCTAAATGTCATCTAATGATCAGTTCTGAAAATCACTTATCAAACTTTTGTGATATGTCTCATAGAGGTAAGCGCATTTAAAAGGAAATTGAAAGATATTTCATTTTCATATGCTGGTTCAGTTTAATTTTCAAGAACTTTTATTTCGGAATTCTCAATTTCAGACTAAGAGTTGAACTTTTACCTTAGACATTTGCCTTTTCGTTGGATTTGCCGTTTTGATGTTAGAAGATGCCCAAGGTCAAATCTCCTTTTAGTTTTTTGAAAAGGGCTCCTCGAGCACCACGAGAATGTGTAAAAAAAAAAAATCCCAAAAAGGCAGCCCTCAGTTTCGTAGAAAATTAGTGTGCCTAAAAACCATCTAATGACCAGTTCTAAGAAACATTTATTCCGCTTTTGTCTCTGATGGCATTAAGCATAATTAAAAAAAAATGGAGACAATCTATTTTGCGGTAAGATGCTGGCTCAAATTAATTTTCAGAATTCTTGTTCATGAATTCCGAGTTTAGATTAAATTTTGAATTTTGGTGTTAGAAATTGCCTTTTTAACAGAATTACTATTTTGGTGCTAGGAATTCCCCAAGATAAAATGTTATTCTAATGTTCAAAACGGGTTTTTCAAACTTCGCAAGAACCAACTAAAATATTTTTTTCTCGAGAACAAAGTATCTATTTTTTTAGGAAATCTTTCTGCCTATTTCCCATCAAATGATCCAATTCGGAGGACCACTTGTCAAGTTTGTATGGTATCTATGACGAGGTTAACTGTAAAAAAAGAAAATGAAAATAAAAACGCTGATACTCAACTTCAAGATGCTGATAAATTTCAAAATTACCATTTCTAAATTCTGATTTTCTAAAAAAAAAAAAAACAGTTGTGCTTTAGGAGATGCATTAGAATAATCCTTCAGGGTAACTGTTTCCCTACTTTTTGAAAAAAAACGGTATCTCAAACACCAAGAGATTACTTTAAAATACATGTTTCCTCGAGAAAGAACACCTAAATTTGTGGGAAATCAGTCTGTCTAAATACCATCCAGATTAGCCTTTCAAAATTATCATTTTGGAATTCGGATTCTATAAAAAAATTTTATTTTTCGTGTTATGAAGTGCATTAGAAATCCTTCAAGGTAATTCGTCTTCTGCTTTTTGAAAAAGAAAAGATGTCTCAATGCCGAAAGATTACTTTAAAATATATGTTTCCCCGAAAAAGAATACCTCATCTTGTGGGAAATCAGTCTTTTCTAAATATCATCTAACGATCAGTTCTGAGGATTACTTGTCAAGCTTGCATAATATCTATGATGAGGGTAACTGTAAAAAAAAAGAAAAAAAAAAGAAGAAGAAGTGAAGATAGTCCACTTCAAGATGCTGGTGGATTTCAAAATTACCGTTTCTGAAGTCTGATTTCCTGAAAAAAATTTGGTTTCGATGTTAGAAAATGCAATAGCAATCCTCCGAGGTTACATCTTCTTGTAGTTTCTGAAAATGTAGTAGAAAAAAGTTACATCTTTCTTCTACTTTTTGAGGGATGATTCGTCCTAGCCGAGTGATTGGCTGGCTGGATTTGGAATCATTTGTCCGAAGGGCAAGGGTTCGATTCCAGGTGTGGCCAGTTATTTGGTTTGGGACGGGGGTTAGTGGCGTGACTTTCTAAGCTCAGCCAGAGTCGATCCAGCTCGAAATGGGTACATGGAAAAATGTGGGGAAGGTAAGCAGGAAGGGTGTACGAAAGCACAGGAGGGCTGCCCCCAACCCCCATTGCACTTCATGGCTGAAGGGCCTTGAAACGGAGATCAGCACCGCCAGTTGGACTTTAAGGGTCTAGTGCTGTATCCTTTCACTTTTGAAAAATATTTTTCTAATATCGAAAGATTTATTTATATAATTTTTTTCCCGAGAACGGAGACCTCATTTAGTAAGAAATCAGTATGTTTAAACACCATCTATTATTAGTTCTAAGGATCATTTATCAAACTTTTATTATATATCTGATGAAGACAAGGACATCTAATAAAACCTTTAGATGAATCCGTTATAGAATACTGGTTCCTATGAAGTTAAGAATTCTTACTTCTGAATTCTGCATTCTAGATTATAATTTGAATTTTGACGTTAGGAATTGCCTAAAGTAAAATTTCATTCAATTGTTGAAAAGGGTTTCTCAGACACTGCGAGACTGCGCTGAAGTATATTTTTTCTTTCCCAAGAGCGAAGTCCTCATTTTTGCAGGAAATTAGTCTGCCTAAATAGCATTTAATGATCTGTTCTGAATAGTACTTCTCAAGCTTTTATGATGTGTCTGATGAGGGTAAGGATATTTATAAAAATTGATAATAAGCTATTTCAGGAAGTTTATTAATTTCAGAACTACCATTTCTAATTCGGATTTTTGGATATTTTCGGCGTTAGGAACTACCCTATTGCCTTTTTGAAGCTTGAAATTAACCCTGGTACTTCTACTTTTTCATAGGCAACCCCATGGAACTTCTTCTTTTGTTTTTTGAAAGCGGTTGCTTAGACACAGAGAGACTGGGTGGTAATATTTTTTTCCCAAAAAAATCAGTCAAAATCAGGAAAATCAGTCAACCTAAATACCACATAATGACAAGTCCTGAGAATAGTTAATTAATTTTTTTTCAACTGAAAGTAAGACTTAACATTAAAACTTAAAACGAACAGAAATTATTCCGTGTATGAGGAGGGCTGTCCCTTCCCGAGCCCTAGCTCTGTAAGCTAAAGTATTAAATTTCTAAAAAAAAAATACATCCCATTCAAATTCAACGGCCCTTGCGTTTGAGCTGTTTGTATTAAGGAATCGTGACAAAAGGTCAAACTTCAGCGTGAAGATCAATGGCTGTAAAAGAGGATAGCCCCCCATATATACGGATTAGTTTCTTTTTGTTTTAAGTTTTAATGCTGCTCCATACTTTCAGTTAAAAAAACTTCTTTTTTCTATTCAATTTCTGACCGTTTTGCATATCGTGCCAGGCAATCCCCACCCCAACCCCGTTTAAAGTTCTCCCTGAAAATTCCCACTGAAAACTGTCCTCTCAATGAAAAATCCTTCCCCGTAGGAAATTCTCCATCCCCCTCAGAAAATTCCCCCATAAAATTTCCGAATATTTCCTAATAACAAATACTAAATGGGCAAATTGTATAGTTTACAGCCCTCTCCCATGGGCTGTGGGGGTCAAGTCATTCCCAGTGTCATATTAGACGCTGAATCAAATGCGTATCTCTGAATTTTTATCTGGTATCTTTTGGAAAAAAGGAGCATGGGAGGGAGGCTCTTTGTTCTCTAATGTTTTTGATCCCTTAAAAAGGGCACTAGAACTTTCAAGTTTTGTTTGAATGTGTAATTTCTATATCTTCTAAGACAATTAGTTTTGACACGATCAACGCTGTGAACAACAAAACAAAAAATCAACACGGTCCCGTTTTCTGTCTTCTGGCAAAAAAAAATCAAACAAAAAAACAAAAATAAAACAAACAAAATTCCGCATTTTCGTAGATAGGAGCTTGAAATCTTTATAGTTGGGTTCTCAAATATACTTAATATGATCGTGTTATTTTAATTAATCAGAAAAACTTTTTCACAAAATAAGTTTTTCAAAAAAAGTAAAGAACTCCATTAAACAAAAAATGAACAAAAATAGAACCAAATAATCTACCAAGCTTACAACTACCACAAATCAGTATCAATAAATAAATCAAACCCAAAACAAACAGAAATTAAAATAAGTCAAACTCGAAACGAGCAGAAATTAATGCGAGTAGGGTTCTAAACCCTATGCT
This sequence comes from Artemia sinica, assembly GCA_027921565.1. Classification (NCBI taxonomy): domain Eukaryota; kingdom Metazoa; phylum Arthropoda; class Branchiopoda; order Anostraca; family Artemiidae; genus Artemia; species Artemia sinica. The sequence goes on along the minus strand of CM051259.1, from coordinate 41,359,737 downwards.
TTCTAAAAGCCAGAATGTAATTTGCACTTTATGAAAAAAATTCGAATGAATTTACTGAAAAAGATGTGCATTGTCAGTTTAATATACATATGCTGATATTTATCCCTTCAAATCTTAATTAATTTTTGTTTTCTTAAAGTTATAAGTGAAAACATTTAAAAGAATTTTTTCTGTAAAGTACAAATTATATTCTGGCTTTTAGAAAGCATAAGGTTTAGAACCCTACTCAGATTAATTTCTGCTCGTTTTGAGTTTGACTTATTTTAATTTCTGTTTGTTTTGGGTTTCATTTGTTTATTGATACTGATTTGTGGTAGTTGTATGCTTGGTAGATTATTTGGTTCTATTTTTGTTAATTTTTTGTTTAATGGAGTTCTTTACTTTTTTTTGAAAAACCTATTTTTTGCAAAAGCTTTTTTTTATTAATTTCTGTTCGTTTTATATTGACTAATCTACTGGACAACTATTTCATAAAATCACCGCATTGAATTAAGCTTGCTAGAACTGTCAAGTTGACTTTTCATGCCTCAACTACTTCCTCCAATCCTTTTCAGTCAGGGTTGCAACTTTTTTGTGCAAAACCTCGGATCTATCCAGTTAAGGTTGCAACTTTTTGGGCCAAACTCAATATCTTACAGGCAAAAAAATTGCAAGAGGAAATAAGTACTGTCTTCTAGGTTTTCTCATATGACTGCTGTTATGTTGACAAAGGAGCATTAAATACAGATGCAGAAATTTAAAATGTTGCGCGATAGTTACCTACTTTATGTTTATAGTTTACTAGCTCTAACAAAAAGTAGTAAAAAGCGCTAAATTCTTTAGATAAACTCATTAGTCACTATTTTGGAAAAATTTGTGATAAAAAGCATTAATTCGAATGGCAACCCTGGTTTCAGTTAATATGTGATTATCGAAACTCAAGCTAAGGATCCACCGAGCACGGATCCGCTGACGAATCAACGTTTCTGGTCGCTCAGACTCGACATTAATTAAGTCTTTCAAAAGCTGTGTCTTGAAAATGATTATTGTACTGAAATGATCCACGTAAAAAGAATAACCCATTGTAAATGAATAAGCCCTGAAGTTGTTGGACAAAAAAGTATCAGTTAAAACAAAGTAGTGTGAGTTTATCGTCGCAGGAAACAAATTTTTACGTCGTAGTTTGGGAAAAGCCGATGCATCAGAAGATCCAGGTCTTTTTGGCACTTTGCACAGGAGTAAACTCTTTGCTTATTCAAATTAGGTGTGCTGTTTAATCATTTATGAATGAACTATGTAAGTCTTTCATTGGCTATTGATGTACTGGAATGGGACTCAGGTTTTTCCCAATGAAAGAGTCATTTAAGACATTATTCTTTTCCGCACTGGCGCTGGGGCTAGAGGACGACCTACTTGCTGCCCGTAGATCCCGTGTGTTATAATACGTGTTCCAAAAACTAAGCATAACTTAGTATTTTACTAAATGTATTATACTCTGTATTTGATGTTTGACCAAAAGGCTCCAAATCACAAATCTGTTATTTTAGATTGTATATTTTTGTTTTTGCAAGAATTTGTATAGATAAAATTTAAAGTAAGCCCCTCCCCTTGAAAAAATTAAGGCTATTAGCTCCTCGTTTTACAGACAAAATTTGTAGGCAAGCCCCTGCTTCCGTTTTTCCCTACATTTATTCTTAAGAAACCATTATAGAATAACATGTTCTTTGCTTTTTTTTGAATGCTCACTATATCTTTCTAAACAATACTACCATGTTTGGCAATAATGGTAAAATTGCAGAATTTTCAACTTCGTAGAAATGTGATTCAGTGCATTTGTGATAAATTACAAATTTGATCAATCGGATTGAAAATTCTTCAAGGTTCAGTGAAGGTATTCCAGGTCTTACAAAAGGAAGATGCTATTCGTTGTCACATTCATATATATATACTTATTAACATCTGGACAATTGAATTTACAAAGCTGAAAAGATTTTAGGCCAAAATTTTATCTTCTTGGGGAAATAATTCAGATAATTATTGGACTTAATAAATGTAATAATTCTTGTGAGCCGTACTAGCCGAGTGGTTTTCATGCTGAACTCACAAACCTGTGTCTGTAAGCGTGGGGTTCTAGCTCTCCTGTCACTAATTATTTGGTTCTGAACGGGGGGTCAGCGGTGTAGCTCTGTTAGCTCAGCTAGAATCGACCCAGCTCCAAATAGGTACCTGGAGAAATCTGGGTTAAAGACACAGACAGCGGCGGATGATTTCGATGTTTTCACCCCCCAACCATGCAAAGCACTACCGGCCAAATGCAAAGAATCAGGAGATCGGTGCCCGCCCCACGCGAATGATTGGCTGTGTGCAATTTTTTTTTTCATAATAACTCACTCCAATAAATGCCGTACAGGTGCACAAATTTTATACAACATATTATATACAAAGTGGTGTCCGGGGTTTACCCCCCCCCCCCCTAGGCGTTTTTCGGGAAAATTGGCATTCTGGTATATTCTGGCCTAAAAAAACGATCTAGATTGGTCAGAAGTTTGAGAAAACTCGTTAAAAGCCTTAATTCTAGAAAAAAACTTATGTGAGTTATGTTATTTTTGTATACATTATTGCAGTACTGCAATGCCGTTGGCACACCTATGTGGAAAAGATATTCATGCATGGACAAGTTTACATTAGATTGCTTAAACAACAAAAACTGGTAATTGCAAACATATTTTTAAGTATTTTGACAAGGGTTTACAACAATTCAAAAACCATAAAAAAGAAAACCAAAACTTTGAAGCTTAGTAGAAATCGTTGTAAGAAATCGGACCTGAGAAAATATGCTAAGAGCCTTAATTTTGGAAAAAAGATTCTTGTCAGTGAAGTCATTTTTCTATACATCATTGCAGTACTGCAATGACGTTGTCACACTTATGTGGAAAAATTGAAGATTTTCATGCATGGAAAAGTTTACATTAAATTGCTTAAAGAACAAAAACGGGTAATTGCAAAAGTATTTGTATGCATTTTGACAAGGGATTACAACAATTCAAAAATCCTAAAAACGATAACCAAAAGTTTCAAGCTTAATACATATCGTTGTTGGAAATCGGACTAGCTTCAATAATCAGATATCATTGAAAACACACAGTATGAAAAGACATTAAAATGGGTAAAAAGCAAAAAACTGGTAATTGCAAAAATATTTGTGTATATTTTAGCAAGGGATAACAACAATGTAAAAACCTTAAAAAAGAAAGTCTTTAGAACGCAACCAGTTATACAATGTCAGTAGGAAGGCTCAAAAAACCAAAAAATTATAGTTATCATAAATGATGTAGTTTGACAAGGGATTATGACAATTTAAAAACCTTAAAAAAGAAAACCAAAAATTTGAAGCTTAGTACACATCATTTTTAGAAATCGAACTAGCTTCAATAATCAAAAATCTTTGAACAGACTTCAGTATGAAACGATATTAGATTGCGAAAAGAGCAAAAAACTGGTAATTGCAAAACTATTTGTATATATTTTAGCAAGTAAATTCAAAAACCTTAAACAATAAAACCAAAAGTTTGAAGCTTAGTTGAAATACGTTGTAAGAAAATGAACTTGCTATAACAATCAAATGTCTTTGAAAAAAATTGTATGAAAAGACATTAAGTTGGGTCCCAATGGGGGCCTTGGGTCTATCAAAATATTTCTATAGTTTGTCAGGGAATTTGATATCATTTTCTTCCATCCCCGCTTTAAATGAAAAAAATTAGCTTGTTGGCATCCTTGCTTCCAATTAAAAAAAAAAATAGTCTATAGCTAAATTTAGTCTCAATAGTTTTCTTTTTTTTTTGGGGGGGGGGGTAAACAATTTTTAGAAATAAAATGGTATTTTGTTCTATCTATCAGGCGTTCAATAATTGTGTATTAAACATTAAGAAAATGTACCTAAAAATAGCAAAAGAAAATAAAATCCTGCAAACCTACGATTCAGCTGCCGCAACAATCTGTTGACTATCGATTTCAAAATCCAACTGAACATGTATAGTGTATGCGTTCCGCCCAACTTAAAAATAAAATTCTTGACTACGAATGATGTAAGATTCTTATAGCAATTTGGAAACTTTATTCGAAATGGTTTAATCTCATCAAACAGTTCTTGGTAATGAACTGTAAGTAAGGAGCGACCTGGCTCAATAGTAACCGAAACTCTAAAAATTGTGTACACAATTTTGATACCAACAGATCCGTCAAAAGAATTGGAATTTTATACTGATTTCAAATATATAAACTCAATCAAGTTTAGTGTTACCCATCAAAATTTACAAGCCTGAGAATATTCTCCTTATTTCCGAAAAAGAAGGAAAACATCCCCTGGAAGTCATAGAATCTTAATGAAAATCATACCATCAGATTCAGTGTATCAGATAACCCTAATTTAGAGATTTAAAGCTCCTATCATAGGTAGCGCGCTAGTGCTGCCTAAGTAAAGAACGATGTGGGCACAATGTGTTTGTTGTTTATTTTTTTTTCATACTCGGGCACTTCGTATCGAAGGAGTTGTCGCAGAAACTTCGAAAAGGGCTCATTCGATTGGAAATTGGAGTGGCTAGTGCCCTTTTTAACAGTCGAAAGTGATTGGAGGGCAATTAACCCCCCCCCCCCCACACCCGTCATTCCCCCAAACACATCCGATCAAAATTTTGAGATAGCCATTTTGTTCAGCGTAGTTGATTTCCAGATAGAAAACATCTTTATGAGGAGGACACTCCCCACAACCCTCAGGGCAAGGGTTTTAAGTTATGCCCTGAGGGCATATAAGATCAATGTTGACAATGTACAGTTTATTATTTTCTCTTCTTTAAAGCAGGGCACTTCATACAGCAGGGGTCGTCGTAGAGACTTCAAAAGGGGCTCATTCGATTAGAAATCGAGAGTTCTAGTGCCCTTTTTAATACTCGAAAGTGATTGGAGGGCAACTAGCCCCCGCCCCCCTCTCACGCCAATCATTCCCCCAAACACATCCAATCGAAATTTTGAGATAGCCATTTTGTTCAGCGTAGTTGATTTCGAGATAGAAAATGTGTTTTTGAGCAGGACACTCCCCCACAACCCTCAGGGCAAGGGTTTTAAGTTATACCTTGGGGGCATATAAGGTTTTTATAGAAGGCGTTGTCGTAGAAACTTCAAAACAGGCTCATTCGATTGGAAATTCAATGGGCTAGTGCCCTTTTTAATAGTCGAAAGTGATTGGAGGGCAACTAGCCCCCCCCCACGCTCATCATTCCCCCAAACACATCCAATCAAAATTGTGAGATAGCCATTTTGTTCAGTGTAGTTGATTTCCAGATAGAAAATATGTTTTTGAGGAGGACACTCCCCTATAACCCTCAGGGAAAGGGTTTTAAGTTATGCCCTGGGGGCATATAAGGCTTTTATAGAAGGCTTCGTAGAAACTCCAAAACAGGCTCATTCGATTGGAAATTCAAAGGGCTAGTGCCCTTTTTAATAGTCGAAAGTGATTGGAGGGTAACTAGCCCCCCCCCCACGCTCATCATTCCCCCAAACACATCCAACCAAAATTTTGAGATAGGCATTTTGTTCAGCGTAGTTGATTTTCAGATAGAAAATATATTTTTGAGGAGGGCACTCCCCCATAACCCTCAGGGCAAGGGTTTTAAGTTATGCCCTGGGGGCATATAAGGCTTTTATAGAAGGCTTCGTAGAAACTTCAAAACAGGCTCATTCAATTGGAAATTCAAAGGGCTAGTGCCCTTTTTAATAGTCGAAAGTGATTGGAGGGCAACTAGCCCCCCCCCCACGCTCATCATTCCCCCAAACACATCCAACCAAAATTTTGAGATAGGCATTTTGTTCAGCGTAGCTGATTTCCAGATAGAAAATATGTTTTTGAGGAGGAAACTCCCCCACAACCCTCGGGGCAAGGGTTTTAAGTTATGCCCTGGCGGCATATAAGGTTTTTATAGAAGCCGTTATAGTAGAAACTTCAAAACAGGCTTATTCGATTGGAAATTCTGAGGGCGTTTGCCCTTTTTAATAGTCGAAAATGATTGGAGGGCAACTAGCCCCCCCCCACGCCCATCATTCCCCCAAACACATCCAATCAAAATTGTGAGATAGCTGTTTTGTTCGGCGTAGTTATTTTCCAGATAGAAAAGATGTTTTTGAGGAGGACACTCCCCCACAACCCTCAGGGCAAAGGTTTTAAGTTACGCCATGGGGGCATATAAGGTTTTTATAGAAGGCGTTGTCGTAGAAACTTCAAAACAGGCTCATTCGATTGGAAATTCAAAGTACTAGTGCCCTTTTTAAAAGTCTAAAGGGATCGGAGGGCAACTAGCCCCCCCCCCCCACGCCCATCATTCCCCCAAACATATCCAATCAAAATTTTGAGATAGCCATTTCGTTCAGCGTAGTTGATTTCCAGATAGAAAATATGTTTTTCAGGAGGATACTCCCTCACAGCCCTCAGGGCAAAGGTTTTAAGTTATGCCCTGGGGGCATATAAGGTTTTTATAGAAGGCGTTGTCGTAGAAACTTCAAAACAGGCTCATTCGATTGGAAATTCAAAGGGCTAGTGCCTTTTTTAATAGTTGAAAGTGATTGGAGGACAACTAGCCCCCCACGTCCATCATTCCCCCAACTATATCCAATCAGAATTTTGAGATAGCCATTTTGTTCAGTGTAGGCTAGTTGATTTCTGGATATAAAATATGTTTTTTAGGAGGACACTCCCCCAGAGGACACTCTCCCACAACCCTCAGGGCAAGGGTTTTAAGTTATGCCCTGGGGGCATATAACGACTTATAAGAAGGCGTTGTCGTAGAAACTTCAAAACAGGCTCATTCGATTGGAAATTCAAAGGGCTAGTTCCCTTCTTAATAGTCGAAAGTGATTGGAGGAGAACAAGCCCCTCCCCCACCCCCATCGTTCCCCCAAACACATCCAATCAAAATTTTGATATAGCCATTTTGTTCAGCGTAGTTGATTTCCAAATCGAAAATATGTTTTTGAGGAGGACACTCCCCAACAACCCTCAGGGCAAGCTTTTTAAGATATGTCCTGGGATATATAAGGTTTTTATAGAAGGCGTTGTCATAGAAACTTCAAAAGGGGCTCATCTGATTGTAAATTCGAAGGGCTAGTGCCCTTTTTGATAGTCGAAACTGATTGGAGGGCAACTATCCCCCCCCGCGTCCATCATTCACCCAAACACATCCAATCAAAACTTTTAGACAGCCGTTTTGTTTAGCGTAGGCTAGTTGATTTCCAGATAGAAAAATATGTTTTTGAGAAGGACACTCCCCCACAACTCTCAGTGCAAGGGTTTTAAGTTATGCCCTGGGTGCATATAAGGTTTTTATAGAAGGCGTTGTCGTAGAAACTTCAAAAAAGGCTAATTCGATTGGAAATTCAAAGGCTAGTGTGCTTTTTAATAGTCGAAAGTGATTAGTAATATTTTTTGTTGTTGTTTAGACCAGGGCACTTCGTATCGAAGGAGTTGTCGTGGGAACTTCGAAAGGGGCTCATTCGATTAAAAATATAAAGGGTTGATGCCTTTTTTAATAGTCGAAAGTGATTGGAGGGCAACTAATCCCCCTTCCATTCCCACCCTCCCATTTGCCCATTATGTTTAAAAACTAAATGTTGCCTTAAGATTAAATCAAAATGCACTGTGACAATGCTAATTCCCAATAAGGCATCTCAGCAGTATCCCAAGAACGACTGAGGGTTTTATGTTCAAACTTTCGAGGCTACTTCTGCTCTTAAAATTTAACCAAATCAAAATAGTGTAAGTGTATCCAAGCTATCAAAGAAAGTAAACAGATTTATTTGCGAACGGTATCAAGTTTTCCATTTCAGGTCAACTAGAGGAGGTATGAAACTAAGTTAAACAGTAGCCTACTATTTGTGTCCAGATTTTAAAAATGGTGTATGTTGTTAAAAATTGCTGAAAATCTTTCTCCAGCATACAAATAGCAGGCCAAACTATAAAGTCTTAAAAAACGAAAAGATTTAAAGTATTATTTTCTTTTTCCCTGAAAAGACTATGTCAATATAAAACGAACAGAAATTAATTAAATAAACTTTTTCCACAAAATAAGTTTTTCAAAGAAAAGTAAAAAACTCCATTAAAAAAAATGAGCAAAAATAAAATCAAATAATCTACCAAACTTGAACCTACCACAAATCAGCATCGACAAATAAATGAAACCCGAAACGAACAGAAATGACAATAAATAACCGAGTGAAACTCAAAACGAGCAGAAATTAACATAAGTTGGGCGCAAAACCCCTATGCCTTCCTAAGGCCAGAACAAAATTGTCACTTTACTGAAAAAATACAAATGAATGTGCATTGTCAGTTTAATATACATATACTGATATTTAGTAATAAAAATGTTAAAATTATTTGATTTATTAAAGTTATAAAAGTAAAAACATTTATATTTTTTTCAGTAAAGTGCAAATTTTGTTCTGGCCTTGGGAAGGCATAGGGGGTTTTTACGTTACGAAGGCATAGGGAGGCATTTTACGAAGGCATAGGGTTTTTTTAAGCTTTTTTAATTAATATACAAAATTGTGGAATTTTGTGTTTTTTATGCCAAAAGAAAGATCACGGATGCGTGTTTATTTTTTTGTTTGTTTTTTCTTCCCAGGGTTGATCGTATCGACCCAATGGCCCTAAAATATCGCGACAGGGCTTATTCGAACGAAAATCAAAAGTTTTAGTACCCTTTTTAAGTGATCAAAAATTGAAGGGTAACTAGACCCCTCCCACGCTCATTTTGCCCCAAAGTCACCGGAACAAAATTTAGAGATAGTCATTTTATTCAGCATAGTCGAAAATCTTATAACTATGTGTTTAGGTGTAAAATGACCCGCCACAGTCCCCGGGGGAAGGGCTGCAAGTTGTCAACTTTGCCCATTGTTTACACATACTATTTGTTGTTGGGAAGTATACAGCCATTTTTTTTGGGGGGGGGCGTGCTTGGGGTTGATTTCTAAGAGGAGAATATTTCTTTGAGAGAGAAATTTCGGGTGAGTGAATATTCTAGGGGAAATGTTACACTGGCAGGTTTTGGCAGAATTACTATACGAAATTCATTTTAATTGTCTTACATTCTCTTTGGCAAATTTTTTATATGGAGATTGTTCCGGGGGCATTGTCTGGGGCTGTTTTTGCGCGTTTTGTTTTCTGGGAAATAATTTCAACGGACGGGGCATTTCTGGAGTGATCGAGAAACCAATTAGAGATTAAAGTCTTATTCCAATGAAAAAATGCTAAGGAGGATTTTTCACGGTGAATCGTCCCCAAGCAATTTTACAGATAGAGGGGGGGGATTCTAAGCGAGGAAGAAACTATCTGGGGGTAATTTCCGTGAGGGGGAAGGGTATATTTCATAGAGTATGAGCCAAATCTACCGGCATTATTTAAAAAACGAACAGAAATTATGCCATATATGAAGGGTTGCCCCCTCCTCAATACCTTATTCTTTACGCTATAGTTTGACTGTTTACTAAAATTGATATACAGGGGCTGTTTAATTAGAATAGGAAGCTTTTTTAAAATACTAAGAGTTTTAGTGTAAACAGCAAGGTATTGAGGAGGGGGTGACCTTCATATCTGGAATAAATCTACCAAAATTAATATGCAAATTGTGTTTTAATTTTTCATGCGCGGTGATCCAAAATCGAACCTGCATTACCTGAAAAATGTTCAGAAATTAAATAAACAACAAGTTTTTTTAACTGAAAGTAAGGAGCGACATTAAAACTTAAAACGAACAGCAATTATCTGTATATGAAAGGGGCTGTCCCCTCCTCAACGCCTCGCTCTTTACGCTAAAGTTTGATTCTTTCACCACTCTACTTTTAAAAAAGACTTTAGTGTAAAGGACGAGGCGTTGAGGAGGGGACAGGCGCTTTCATATACCGAATAATTGCTGTTCGCTTTAATTTTTAATGTCGCCCCTTACTTTCAGTTAAAAGAAACTCATTTTTTATTTAATTTCATAAAGACGATACTTTTGTCAACATATGAAGAACAGTATATATTGCAATTCTATCTGTCTGGTTTTTATGCAAAGTAACACACGAGACGAAAATTAACAACAAGAGAGTAGTGAAGAATTATGGTAAGGTCGAACCTTGGACACTTCTTAATGAGCCATATTTTTGCTGCGCGTTCTGCTTTATCAACGCTATGATGTTGTTCAACTGTTCTTTGAATTTCGGGAACAAAAAAGTCGGACTGGGCTAGGTTTGGGCTATAAGGTAGATGTGGCAGTGATTCCCACTGAAGTTCTCTAAGAACTTCTTTTCTAATAGGTGAAAAATGTACTTGGGCGATGTCGTGATAGAAGATGATTTCACTATGGAGCTCTCCTGGGCGCTTATTTGCTAACTCTGCTCTCCTTTTCCTGAAACCTTCGACATATTTGGCCCCTGTGGCAATTTTTTGACCTTCAAAAAAAATCTACTAGCACAACCAGGGCCTTATCCAGGATTTTTTTTAGGGGGGGGGGGGGGGGGTAGGTTTACAAGAAAAAACTTTAAAAAATGCATCATACTTTATAGTCATTTTTGTTACGTTTTTTACGAGTTGGACAAAAGGGAGAGGGGGGTTCAAACCCCCTACTCCCCTCTGGATACGGCCTTGAGCACAACTCATTCAGGTCCAACTAATTGGCTATAATTATATTGAGGACAGAAACTTCACATATTTTCTGTACAGACAGTAGCATATTTGTAGCTCAGGGCGAAAATTACATTCTGAATTAAAAATTTTGCATTTTATTTGAACCTAGCAAAAAAAGAAAGTTAGGCTAAGGAGGGTAATCGATTAAATATTCGAACTTTGTAGTTTCTCCCTTACTCTTTCTCTGTTCAGAATACATCATCTTTCAGGAAAATTCATAAAATTATAAAAGCACGAAAGAAATCTGAGAAATAAAAGATAATTTTCCACTCAGAGTCAGATTTGCCAAAGAAAAACCATTTAACAGATTAAATTTTTTAGTTTCTTTGGCTCACCCTAGTCAGAATAAATTCTCAGAATAAATCAGGTTTATTAAGAATAAATTCTCTTTCAAGGGAAATGTGACGGTTCTTGCTTCTTACTGGAGCATATATTAGTCTTCTATATTATTTACATAATATATAATAACACATTATATTATTATTATTTATATTATTTAATGTTATATTAAATATTGTGGTTTTGTTAACTATAAATTAATATTATTAATATAATAAAATTATTAGTTTTTCGTGTATAGTATTCTAAAGTTAGTCTTATAGTCCACTTCATACTGTAAAGTATTAGTCATATTTGCTGACATTTTTGGAGAGTAAGAGAACTATACACTTTTGTAAACCATATAGCATAAGCATTCAGAAAAACAAAGTTTCCACTAGCAGAGACAACTGTATGCAGTTGCAGTTCTGGCTTCTCTTGTGCCCGGGGCAAAATCTTGATTAGCCCCCCTCCCTGCCCCTTAAAAACTTTTATACCTTATTTTAACACAATTTTCATTTATTAGCAAAATCTAAATACAAAATATCACAAAATACATTAAAATTAATGAAATTCAATGTGATTACTATTATATTCAAGGAATCGTGATAAAGAAAAGGGAAAAATAATATTCCGGAGTCAATTTGCTTACACTTACTGTCAACTGAGCCCTTAACTTTATTTTATTAAAAATAAAATCTCATAAATTACAGAATGATTATTACCGTTTTATTATTTTTTTGAAATTTTGCTGAAGATTTTTTTGAACTTTTTTTGAAGATTTATCCAACCTGGGCCAGTGCCCCTCTGTCCCCCTAAAATTGCCTCTACCAATATGGCAGCTCTTTTGGATGTTACAAAATGACTGCCCTGCAACGTATTCTCGTCCCCGCCTCAGCTTCTAACTGGGATGTGGTCTTAGTCTATGGTACTCTTGCTCCATGTTTTGACATTCACAATAGGCTCGTTGAAATTGTAGACAAAACGGTATAAAAATCGGTTAATCATATCGTATCACGGCCAACATCGATTAATGGTAGTCGTACAAGTTGGTTTGGGTAATTCGTTGTAACTGGGTTTTTGGTATTTGAGGCTGGTGGTTCTATTAATCGTTTGACCAGATTCCGTCCCTGTTAACATCGGTTAACGTTAGCCGTACAAGCTGCTTGGAGTAGCTCGTTGTAACTCGGTTACGGTTGTGATAATTAAAAGGTGGCTGTTGTAAAAATCGTCTGATTAGATCCCGTTACCCGTCAACATCGATGGGTAACATCGAGGGTGTTAGTCGTATAAGTTGGCTGGAGTAGCTTGTTGTAGCTCGGTTGAGATATTTGAGGGTGATTGTTGTAGTGATCGCTTGATCAGAACCCGTCACCCGTCAACATCGATGGGTAACATCGAGGGTGTTAGTCGTATAAGTTGGCTGGAGTAGCTTGTTGTAGCTCGGTTGAGATATTTGAGGGTGATTGTTGTAGTGATCGCTTGATCAGAACCCGTCACCCGTCAACATCGATGGGTAACATCGAGGGTGTTAGTCGTATAAGTTGGCTGGAGTAGCTTGTTGTAGCTCGGTTGAGATATTTGAGGGTGATTGTTGTAGTGATCGCTTGATCAGAACCCGTCAACCGTCAACATCGATTAAAGTTAGTTGCAAAAGTTGGTTGGAATAACTCGCTGTAACTTGATTATGGTTGTGGTAATTGAGAATTTTTTTTGTGATCAAACAATCGTTTGATCATACTCCGTAATCCGAGAACCTCAATTAGTCTTAGTCGTAAGTTGGTAGGGGTATCTCATTACAACTCGGTTATGATAAAACAGCAGAGTGGTTGTACTAACCATTTTTTCAGATTCTGTCACCCAATAACATTGAGGAATGCTAACCGTGTATGTTAGTTGGGCTAAATCATTATGACTGGATTGTGGTAATTAAGACGAGATGTTGTAATACTCGATTTATCAGACCCGTCAACTTCGATTATGTTAGTTTAACAAGTTGGTTGGGATAGCTTGTTGTAAACTGGTTGTGGTAAGTGGTTGCTGTTATAATCATTTGATCAGATCTTGTCCCCGTCTACATCAACCAATGCTTGTCGTCAAGATGGTTGTCACAATTTCTATTAATTTGAATTGTAATTTTAGTCGAACTATAAACGACCAAATTTTAAATAGCATGAATTTTTCACAAGATGGGAAAAACCAAAAATGTGCTTTAGCGTTTATTTACTGTTATCAACAACTCTTTGCTTTTGCAAGGAAGATTTCTTTGGAGCTCGGCCTAGCCCCCAGCTCACAACAAATAAAATTTTAATTTCAAAACACATATTTTGCAACTGATTGTTTGAGTAAGCAAAGAGGGTATAACACAATTTAGAGAAAGAGAAACTTCTAAATATCATAAAAAATAGTTAATTAAAATATTGATTATTAAATTAACTATTAAATAATAAAATTGTTAAGCCATTATTTCAAGAACCAATTCTAGGCTCTTTTATCATTAACCAACACACTATTAAATTTCTTGTGGCTTTCGGGACTTTTGTAAGCTTAAGGAAATGTTTGGCCGTAGACCACTGTAGACTTACCATCCATGTTGTCACTAACAGTGCGTTCAAGCAAGTCTTATCTAACTTATGAGCTTAACACTAACTCGCCGGATGTAATCTATGAAAGGTAGCAATAAATACCTATCTCGCAACTTGTTATCTGGGACGCTATAGCCAACTAGACGAATAACAATATTACTCATGTGAACCTCAATGTAAACGGAGCTTATTTACAAATTTGTAAAGGTGCCATGTTTCACAATTACCCTTCCTTTTTTTTGTTTACTGGATATAAAAGTGTGTTTTCCCAGTTTTGGAAAATATTAAACTTTTTTGTTTACATATGATGTCACTTATCCTGCAGTTTCTGGGGGGTAATATATCAGGTAACTAATTCAGACCTTACAAGAAGTAGTCCTCTTAGCCTCAGAGGTCAATAACGTCTCGTCAAACGCTTAGGATAAGTAATTGGGCTTGACGGATAAGTAATCATGGTGTGCTCAAATGCACTATAAAGGACAATTGACATAATATAGGAATAGTAAATGACCTAACATGGATCTTTGAGCAGGGCTGTACCTAAGATTTTGATTTAAAGGGTAGGAGTTTAGCCTTTTACATGTGGTGGAGGGTTGAATGAGGTCAAAGTCATATTTGCACTTTTCACTGATTAACTACCCAGAAGGCACATAGTTCTGAGCTGTTATCTGATACACGTTCCCCGGTTGTTTAGGCTCCCCCTTGCCTTCCTTTCCCTTTTTTAAACCGAATATGCTAAGAAAAATTTATTGTTATTTTAGGAGTCAGTATTATAAGAAGTAGACTATAGTGTTAGTTCAGGACCTGGTGCAGAGTTGAAAAATGAAGAACTATGACACTGGAAATCGCAGAACTTGAATTGAACCTCATGGAAAAAAACTAATCTGAAAAATTTGAAATCATTCTTTTGAATTTTAAAAAGGGAATTAATCACTATGATGGTCATAGTAAAGCCACTCCAGTCCTGTACACAAAACAAATCATTCCATCAGAAAATCTACCAGTACAAAATACATACTACATATATATTTGTTAAGAAAAATGTATTTTATAAACCATATTTGGAAGGTATCTCTAACCCTGTCCCCTGATGCTTTGCTTATGTTCAACTGCGTATATCACGTTCCAAATTTTTTTTTTCCGGCAGTCAATTTTGTGAGTAGTGTTCTTTCTCTTTAACTGAATTTTCTGTCTTACATTCCCTGACCGTTTGGATTTGGACTTTTTCATCAACTTTTCTATCTGAGACAGCTGTTTATGACAAAAGGAAAGAAACTCCTTTATCAAACAATACCCTACTTCTGCAAATGTTCTTAATTTGAAATCTCTCTATCTTCTCTTCATTTTTTAACTGCCACATTGGTGTATTTTGTGGTAGCTGTGTCAATTGATCGTTTTCTTTGTTGCTTCTGTGCTTTTCTCAGCCATAATTATGGTAATTCGAAAAGTACCTTGTGGCACTTTTGAATTTCAACACTTTTGTGACACATTGTCATATTTTATGGCAACTGTGTGCTAATCCAACCTTTCATTTACAGCTTCTGTACTATTTTTTAACTACATCCATGGTGATTCAAAATATGTTTTGTGACACTTTTGGATAGTGACGTATCTTACACAATGTGACACAATGGTATTTTATCTGGTAGCTGTGTCAATATAACGTTTTCTTTACTGTTTCTATTCTTTTCTCCACTACAGTTATGGTAATTCGAAAGGCACTTTGTGGCGCTTTTGAATATCAACACCTTTGTGACACATTGTCATATTTTATGGCAGCTGCGTCAATCCAACCTTTCCTTTACGGCTTCTATGCTTTTCTTAACTACATCCATGGTGATTCAAAATACGTTTCTGACACTTTTGGATAATGAAATTTATGACACAATGTGAAGCAATGGTAGTTATTCTGGTTCTGGTAGCTGTATCAGTCTAACGTTTTCTTTACTGCTTCTGTACTTTTTCCACTACAGTTATGGTAATTCGATAGGCCTTTGTGGCGCTTTTGAATATTAACACATTTGTAACACGTCATCAAACTTTATGACAGCGGCGTCAATCCAACCATTCCTTTACAGCTTCTGTGCTTTTCTAAACTATACCCATGGTGATTCAAAATACGTTTGTTACACTTTTGGATAGTGACATTTCTGACACAATGTGATGCAATGGTATTTGTTCTGGTCGTCAATCCAACATTTTCTTTACAACCTCTTTGCTTTATCAACTGCATCTATAGTGATTCTAAAGGTATTTTGTGACACTTTTGGATATCAAAGATTACCGTTTGGTCTCGTAATGCCTGCTTCTATTTTTTTTTCTCTTACCTTACTTTTTCTTTTGCCCTAAAAAAAGAATATAAACAGTGACGAAACAAAAAAAAGAAGAAAACAGTGCAAAGTGATTGCACAAACTATTTAACATAAAAAAAAAAGATTATTTTAGTTAACTTCAAGAACGAAAAAAATGAATAAGGGGGCTTGTAAAATATTTGACAATCCAGAATTTTCTTTACAGCGGTTTTCTTAACCCCAACTAAGTTAATTGAAACACATTTTGTGACACCTTTGAAAACTAAATATTATCACTCTATACTATCAATCCAAACAACTTGTATTGATTGGTTTCTATTCGTTTCCCTCTATCTGATTTCATATATTTTTTTTTTTTGCTGTTCTGCTATTTTATTGATATTGATATCTTCTATCATATTGGTTTTCCATTTCTATTATATAATTTCATTTATCTTTTGATTTATTTCTTACCTGTTCAAATAAAAACCAACCAAGTGAAGTACAAACAATGATGAAATAAAAGAAGAAAATAACATAAAATGACTGCATATACTACTTAATAAAAATGACTCTAGCCGCCTGTGAACTACAGAGTGAAGTACAAACAAAAATAAACAAAAAGAAAACGACACAAAATGACTGCAGGTATTAATATATACATATATATATATATATATATATATATATATATATATATATATATATATACTCAAGGAACGACAAAATGAAGAGGACAGACACTGAAAATTGTTTTAATCCAGCGTTTTCCTTTTTGCCTCCATGCTTTTCTCAAGTGCTAAACAAACTGACGGTAGGACTCAAATGATTTTTTTTTTTTTTTTTTTTTTTTTTTAATAACTTCACAAATCATTAAAAATCACTTTAGCCTTCTTTAGAAACGACAAAATAATAATGAAAAAGGATTACACTTAGAGCTAAAATTCAAGGTTCTCATGAACAAAAGTTCACTGTCGTCATTAGTTGAGATGGCAAATTTATTCCCTAAGTTAATGTTTTGATACCAACGTGCTAAACATAGCAAAAATTTACGGTATCTACAATCAGTATCTAATGTATCTACTACTAACAGTATCTATAAAATTTACTATCAGAAATATGATAACAATAATTTACTTTAGCTTTCTTTAAATAGTATAGTGTACTAAGAGGATTAAAAAGGGAAATAAAGGAAAAACAAAATAAAATCAAACCACTTCCACTGAGAAAACTCACAAGGATATTACTCAACTCAAATATTGCTGTAAACTGCTGTAACTAGCGACCCTGCTGCTGCTAAGATTCTTCCAAATTTGAGATTCATTGATTGTTTCATGTATGTTTCCCTCACTTTAGTGTTGGTAAATTGTCATACCCCTGGTAGCCCTGTCAATCTATATGTACTGTTCACAGCCTCTGTAACTTATTCAACCATCTTCTGACCAGACCATCCATATTCTTTCTGACATGTTGGGTGTCAATACAATGCCCTCTTACTTCAAAGTTTGGAACACATTTAGGATCATTTTATCTAGCTACCCTACTGCTACTAGACTTGCATCCAAATTTGAGGTTCATTTGTTGTCGCATGCGTGCTTCCCTAACTTTTATGTGGGTAAATTGTCATCACCTTGGGTGGTGGTGTCCATTTATATGTTCTGCTTACAGCCTCCGCAATTTCCCTTCTAGCCAATTGTCTTCTCTACCTATTCCTTCTAAGATGTTTGGTTTTGATCAAATACACTCTTGCTTTAAGTTTGAATATATTTAATATCATTCTGGAAATTTCACCCTTTTGTGCCTTTATTAAATCAGTTTGAATTTTTTAATCCAATTATATAAAAAAGCTTTTATTTTATCCTTTTATGCGCTACATTTTACTCCCATAAAGAACAATTACCAAAAAGGAAATTTATTGAGCTTTTACTGACACTAGATATGAAAATGTGGATGAAAATGTATTTTGCATAAGATTGTACTTTTCAAGTAATCCATCTGGGGCCAAATAAACTAAATTTCATCCCTAGATGGGGCCAGGGTTCCTACCACGGCAAGTTCTTAAAGTGCTACAATTACCCGAATTTGTGTGCTACACAGCGATTTTCGGTGTTACAGTCAGAATATATTATGCTCGTGTCGCGGCTGTCGCCGCGACACGCACATTGTTGCATTTAAGTATACTTAAATAATTTTTAGGTCAAATGTTTAGTCAATTTTGATGTAGAGGAATAAACATGTAACTTTAAGTAATGTAGCTGATCAGAGCGCTAAATGGGAAAAGTATGCGCACACGCCTATCTCGTATAGAAATGTATTTAGATTATTATCATGCATAAAAACTCTGACATATATTTTCGATGTGCGACACATCATGTAATTACATTTTATGTGTCTATATTTTCAATTTGATCATATAAGAGAAAAAGTGTAACATTCAGTGTAGCACGTGCTACAGTGCTAAACACGATGAAATAGTGCTAAAGTAGTTCTTTCGTGCTACAGTTGGCAATCCTGGACAGGGTTGAAGAATGTTATAAGAAAGGATTTAAAATAGACTCGAACTTCATGAAAGGGATGGAGTGAAGTTTTGAACACGTGTGGTGACCAATGAGCGTGCGCAGCTGTGTCGACCTCAGGTGGCTTAGTGCTGCAATGAATTATCATTAGTAGTAGAAGCAATATATGTTTCAGCGCAACGCAATCCTTTGCTTCTAATAATTCTGAAGGGTGGAATGGATATACAATTTCTTTCCGCTAATTTGTCTGCTTTAGATTTCTTTGTACCTCTAACCTTGTAATCATTTGAAAAGGATATCTATCTATGTGCCTTGTGTTCTTTTTGTAAATTATTCTACAAAATAAACTAGACAGATGTAGATTTTTGTGTGCAAATTTTGTACAAAATATGATGGATATTGTGTCTTTAAAAGATCCTTTTAAATTTATTTAATTCAGAAAAAATTCATAAGTTTGAAAAGAATAAAAACACATTAAAATTTTATATTTAGCGATTACAACACAAATAACTGATATTAGCTAATAATATAGGGTTTTTGCTGTGGTGGCGCAATGAATTGATGCTCTACTTGACAATACAGGGGCCTGAGTTTTAATTACCACCGCCACTAGGCTGGGCGACAGACCTGACCTTTGTTCTTGTAAAACAAAGGTCCAGCAACTGAAACTTCAATTCGACGCCCTCTGCGTCATTAACAGCTCCATAGGATCTTCATCCTTTTTTCAAATAGTTCGTGGTAACGAACTGTAAGTCAGAAGCAACTTGGCCCAATAGCAACCAAAACTCTAAAAAACTAGACATTGATAACAATAAATATATCAAAAGAATTGGCTTATGATTCCAAATATATAAAATTCACTATATTTAATGTTATCTATCAAAAGCTACAAGCTTCAGAAAATTTGCCCGAGTTTCGAAAAAGGAGGGAATCACCCCAAAAGTCTAGTGATCTTAATGATTTTTGCCAGATCAGATTCAGCATATCAGAGCATATCCCTACTGTAGAGGTTTCAAGCTCTTATATACAAAAATGTGGAATTTGTATTGTTTAGAAATGTCAAAGATGCACTTTTTTTCTTTCTTTTTTTTTCGTGCCAGAGGCACTAACATAAAGCCAATGGTCCTAGAAGTTCGAAAGAAGGCGAATTCAAGGGGAAATCGATATTTCTAGTGCCTTTTTCAAGTAACCAAAAGGATCGGAGGGCAAATGGTACCCCCTCCTCACACGCCCCTTTTTCCCAAAAAAAATCTGTTGCAAATTTTGAGATAGCCATTAAATTAAGCATAGTTAAAAGGGTCAATATCCATGCCTTTGGGGATGACATGGCCTCCCACAGTCCCTGGAGAACCAGTTGTAAGTTATGCAGTTTGCCTATTGTTCACAATATAGTATTTTTTGTTGGAAAATATACCCTAAATTTTTTTGGGGGTTGTATTTTCAGCGATAGATGGGGAGGGGAATTCCCTGGCATGATTTGAAAAACGATCAGAAATTAAGTCGAAAAAAAAATGCTTTTTTCAGCTGAAAGTAAGGAGCAAAATTAAAACTTAAAACGAAAATAAATTATTCTATATATGAGGGGGACACCCCTTCCTCAACCCTCGTACTGTACGTCAAAGTTTACCTTTTTGTCACAATTTTTCAAGTAAGACTGGTCAAACACAAGGGCCGTTGAATTCGAATGAGAAGCATACTTGAAGAACTTTAGGATTTTAGCGTAAAGAATAAGGGTTGAGGACGGGGGGGGCCCCCGTAATATACAGAATGATTTCTGTTCGTTAAAATTTTAATGATGATCCTTACTTGAACCTCATAGATTCTGTTTTTATGTATATTAATAAAAAAAACTTGTTGCACAAAATAATTTTTTCAAAAAAAGTAAAGAACTCCATTAAAACAAAAAAGGTAATAGTGATTTGTGTTGGTTTTACCATTGGATGATAAGTTGACTTTATTTTTTCTCGTTTGTGGCTTAATCGAGCTCTTTAATTTTCTTTGAAAAACTTGTTTTGTGGGGAAAAGTTTTTTTTTAAATTATTCTATAATAAACCCTATGAAGTTTGGCAGTCATGAACTGCTTTGTATGGAACCAGAGTGAAAATAAGCTTTTAAGAGGAAAAAACGAATAAAATATCCATCAAAAACAAGTCCTTCAAACATCTAAGGGGGAGTAAGTAGGAATATTATATTACACAATCGAAGGATCTAGGCCAAGGAAGTACTTGTAATATTGGAAATCAGTTTGAAACTCTAATCATCTAAGATATTGCACATCAACTGCTAGTTTTACTAAGTTCATCTGAAGGATACTTCTAAATGATTATGGCTATCATAAAGTTTCTTAAAGTGACCCTTCTTACGAGCAAAAGTAGAAATCCCTCTGGAGTGTAGGAACTGGTAGAGCAATTTAAACGGAGAAAATTCCAGTGTAAAATGGCCAAACTGAAAGCCCTTATAAATAAAAACCACTCTGTACCCAGCACAAAGAGAAAAAGAGAGATTACTAGCCTATAAAATAAAAATAAATAAATTTTGACACAGAGGGTCATTTGTGGGCTTTGGCCACTATTAGCAGATAAGACATTTGTAGATGATGCAGAGTTATTTTGACTACAATTTATTATGACAACATCCATAGATATGGCCCCAATAAATAGTGGCAAAGGGTCAATTGTGGCCATTAGGTCTATTTGCAATTTGTGGCCCAGATAGCATCCATACATGTTTTATAGGAATTCATTTTACCAAAGGGTTCCCTTCCTGTCAAAACCGGCGATGACTGGGATCAAACACCGGGCCATCTATTGGCAAGCAGAGATCAGTCCACTACAAATCGACACTAGCATTTATTTATAAGTTCAACATTGTACTTTAATCCAATTAGTCTATTTTTATGACATATTTTCAGAAACTAACCAAATGTCCTTATTTCAGAAGAGAAAAACTTCAAGGAATGCCTCGGATCACATGTTAACTCTGGATCACGGGCACCAATCATATAAATGGTTGGTAGAGAGGGGGGGGACAATATTGAATTTTCAAAATCTAGAAGGGGCAATTGTTTCGATCCTTTTTCAATAACAGTACCAAAAACAAGGGTTTTTTAAATGAAAAATTCCAAAGCAAGGTTTTTTCCAAACCCTAGAGGTGAATATAAGGAGCGAATTCCCTTTTTCCGGTTCCTCGAATGGGCGCCACTGCTTCACATTAACTAATGCAGAGCAATCCAAGTATAATTCTACTGATACTCTGCACATCTAACTGTTATGCAAAGGGTGGGATATTGAGATCAATCAAAATTAAACCTGCATACGGTGCCTGGCCTAGGGCCCCAAAAAAGGTAAATCCGGCCCTGTCCATAGGTCATCCTACTCAAATACAGGTAAGTAATGAATTTTAGTCAGTCTTGAAACAAACCTATATGCAGTTCAATTATTGGCATCTTAGCCCACTCTTATTGTCAGTTCAGATTATTGACGCGACAAATGACAGTTTGACCAGTTGAAAGTTGCCGTACTTTTATGTTTCTAGTTTTTCTAACTTCTATGTTTCGATATGATTCACAGGAACTAATGTTAACTGTAACTTTTATCACATGAATAAAAGAATAACCACGAAAAAAAATAAAAGGAAGAAATTAGAGACAGTAAGAGTTAAAACTGAGTGTTTAAATTTGATAATTGGAAACTTAAACAACTATAAAGTATAGAAAACTTAGGGGAAATCCCTTAATTAATGAATAGGACCTATATATGCAGTTATGCATATACTTTGGGTAAGAATGTACCTAAGATGGGTCCTATGGGCAAATAACGGTTTTGTTTTACTGGCCTTGGTTCTTACGTTTGAAAAATATAAGTACATTTTTAAAACGTAAAAACGTTTGAAATATCCTTGGTACAAACTATTATGTTTGAAAATAAGAGGTTGCATACAAACTAAAATTGTTGAGAAAACCTTTATCCCCCGAGAAATTTCATGGGAATAAAGACGGACTTTATGCGAATCTTCGAGTTCCACATTAGCTGGAAGACTCCTTTTGTTTGTAATAAATTTTTATTTCTCGGGACGTTATTAGAAATTTATTAGTTTTCGAGAGAGGAGATATTTCCCCTCGGTTTCAAAGCAGAGCTAATTCCTTTTAACATCATTATGCAAATGTTTAGTTAGTCCCAGATGTAGAAAGTTTAATCATCTTTACCGTCTCTTATTACCACAGACAAATTTGAGCTAGTCCTTAAATATGAATTAGTCGCGAACTCGATTCCCTAACAACCCGGAAAACATTTTTTTCAATTTTTTTTGTGTTCTTTAATTTGATTTTATATCCTCTATTGAAATATCGAATCATTGTTTTACTATCATCAATAGTTTTTGCCGTAAAACAAAAAAAACTTTTGCTACAAAATATTGTCGTCTTCTTTATTATATATTTTATTCTGTTGCTTAAGAAAACTTTGTAATTTAGCGTCTAAACTTAAAAATATAATTCAACGTTTTTCAGCACCCAAAAGAAAAAAATATTGTGAGACGTTTATGAAGGATAGGAAAATTGTGATCGTAGTGTCAAACTTTGAAGATTCTATTACATAAATTAATTCTTGAGCCAAAACTAATTTTGCTTCTAAATTTAGTTAGTAAAATATTAAATTAGTTGGCTTCTGTTTGTAAATATTAGATAATTCCTGTTTTGGATTAAAAGCAAGAAAAAAATTGGATTAATTGGATATTTTTTGATTGATTAAAAGCGGATTAAGTAACAATGAATTTACTTTAATCTGAACTAAATTCAATTAAAATAAAAAAAATAATCGATTAGACATACGGTCACTTATTGTAAATTTCAGATTGTTCGTGTTTTGGATTAAAAGCCAAGAAAAAATGAATTAAATAATCAAAGCAAAAAAAAAATAAATAAATAAAATTAAAGTAGTCTTTAGAAGGAACGCAGCTAAGATTTTGATTTTGGAAAGGGAGCAGGGAGTAGAATATTCTTAGGTGAGAAGAGGTTTAATTTGGGAGTTCCCTGGTTACGCTTTTATCCCCAGTTACCTTACTTAAATCGAGTTTTTAACTTGATTCTTGCCTACGAATTGGTCCGGATGAATAATTACTCGTGTTAGATATTGAGCGGAATACTTTTATAGAAATTCAGAGCTAGAAGAGGTAAAAATTAGGGTACAAGTTTAAATCTTAAGCCTTGAAGCTATTTTTTAGTTGGAATTACCTATAATAAGCTTTAAAAAAGAAGAAAAAAAAACTCAGATTAAAAACTCGAGAGTTCAACTCCTGAATATTGAAACAGTATCAATATTAAGTTACCTGTTACATTCTTTACAATGATCTAAGTTCAGATCCTGAAGGTCTAATATTTTTTATCTGCCTAAATTGCCCACGACGTTCTTTAAAACATTCAAAACCTCAGATCCTTGATGTTTAAACAGTTTTACTAGTTTTATTACCTATTACCTATTCATTACCTTTAAAGTACAAAGACCAGTTAAAAGGAAATCAGTTTGAATTGGAAACAATTGTTCTACAACTATATATATCTTACAAAATTAGGAAATTGGGAATTCAATTTTTGAAGAAAAATACCTCCATACGTAATTAGGCAGCTTTGTTAGTAACAGGTAAAAAATCAACGGAAAAGAATTACGGGTGAAAAATCAACAAAAATTAAGCTAAGCACGTATGGCACAAAACAGCTTAGGAAGATGTAATTTTTCTTTGAAGGTGTCACTGTCTTTGGGAATCAACAGACCATTAATGTTTGAAGTTTTATGGACGAAAAGCGTTGTCAAATGTAGCTGACTAGTTTTACTTATTTGTTTTCACAAACTTGATGTGGCAACACTGAGGAAAATTTGGTATTAACCGAAAAACTTTATAATTTTGGAACAACCAAAAGAAAAATCCTAGAAAACTGTTATTTTTAAGTTAAGGACCTGAGATGGACCAAAGGGATAAAAATAATTTTATTTGAAGTCATTTATACTTCAAAAGTTGTTCAAAACTTCAAATCCTGAACATAGAAACTTTTTTTTACACTAAATTGCATATAATATATTTAAAAATACTCTGATAGAGTAGACTGTAATAAAAGTGCATTTCAAATTCTCGACCAATTGATATGGAACAATTGTATTTGTTTGTACCATATAAAATATACTGTGATTGTTATTACAATACATCCATTTTTGGGGCCACTCAGAGTTGGGAAAATTATGGAATGGGGTGCTCACATGTCAAATCTTCGGGAAGTACTGACCTAAAGCAGCAGAGTCATAAAGTCTTAAAAGGCGAGTGTTGACCTATAATCAAATTATTTGAAAAAAACTACGTTTTCTAAAGAGTTAAAGAGGCTGAGTTACAAGGTCGAACCTTAAAACGTACAGGGATTAGGAGGCACAGTTGGGGGGCTGCCGCCCCCCAAACCCCCCGCTTTCGCAGCCTTTAAATAACAAAAAAAAATAAATTTAAACTGAAAGTAAGGAGCGACATTAAATCTTAAAACGAACAGAAATTATTCCGTATATGAAAGAGGCTGTGCCCTCCTCAACGCCTCGCTCTTTACGCTAAAGTTTGACTTTCTCACAACTTTTTTTTTAAACAATAAAAACTTTAGCGTAAAGAGCGAGGCGTTGAGGAGGGCACAGCCTCTTTCATATACGGAATAATTTCTGTTCGTTTTAAGATTTAATGTCGCTCCTTACTTTCAGTTTAAATTTATTTTTTTTTTGTTATTTAAAGGCTGCGAAAGCGGGGGTTTGGGGGGCGGCAGCCCCCCAACTGTGCCTCCTAATCCCTGTACGTTTTAAGGTTCGACCTTGTAACTCAGCCTCTTTAACTCTTTAGAAAACGTAGTTTTTTTCAAATAATTTCTGCACGTTTTTGTACAGTTTATTACTTATTATTGCTTGACTAACTGTTAGCTGATCGTGTCAGGAGTTAAAGTTGGGGGGCTGCCGCCCCCCAAACCCCCCGCTCTTGAACATTCTTGTGTTAAGGCTTTTAATTCCTGAATACTCAAATCACGTCGTACAGGGTGCCTCATAATCCCTGTACGTTTTAAGGTTCGAAATTGTGACTCAGCCTCTTTAACAGCCCCCCCAACTGTGCCTCCTAATCCCTGTACGTTTTAAGGGTCGACCTTGTAACTCAGCCTCTTTAACTCTTTAGAAAACGTAGTTTTTTTCACATAATACACATAAACAGGTTAGAAATGCTTTGTTATGAAAATTGACGCGCAGATATTTTCATAACAAAGCATGTCTAACCTGTTTATCTGTATTATTTGAAAAAAACTAAGGTTTTTCGTAAATGTAAATTCGGAGGATAATTTTTTCGGTCTGAAAATATCAAAAGGCCCTAACAGGTCGAATTCTGCTTCGAATGAGTCCTCATTCAACCGGATCCGTTGCCAACTGTGGCCTGTAGGCGTGGCTAAGAAAAAAAAAAGAAATGATGAATTTTAAGTGGCTATATTTGGTTTTTTGAAAACAGGGAAGGAGTGATCGGATTGAGCTGAAATTTCGAGGATAAGCTCCCGGGCCCTAGGAAAGCTTAACCTCTAAATTTCAGCCCAATCGGACAACGTTAAAGGGGGGCTGTGGTGGGAGGGTCCAAACTTCCGGCCCAGTTTACCCCATGAAGATAAAGTCGGAGGAGGATGAAATTTTGCAAGTTTCTTAGTTTGAGCTTGGGCTACAAAATGCGATTACCGCCGTCTCTCTGCGACCTCTAGGACCTGAAATCGCTTAACATTGTGGTGGGTCGCCTCTTTATAGAGGCACAAGTGTGCCTCCTTGATTATTGCTTGACTAACTGTTAGCTGATCGTGTCAGGAGTTGAAGTTGGGGGGCTGCCGCCCCCCAAACCCCCCGCTCTTGAACATTCTTGTGTTAAGGCTTTTAATTCCTGAATACTCAAATCACGTCGTACAGGGTGCCTCCTAATCCCTGTACGTTTTAAGGTTCGAACTTGTGACTCAGCCTCTTTAACAGCCCCCCCAACTGTGCCTCCTAATCCCTGTACGTTTTAAGGGTTGACCTTGTAACTCAGCCTCTTTAACTCTTTAGAAAACGTAGTTTTTTTCAAATAATACACATAAACAGGTTAGACATGCTTTGTTATGAAAATTGACGCGCAGATATTTTCATAACAAAGCATGTCTAACCTGTTTATGTGTATTATTTGAAAAAAACTAAGGTTTTTCGTAAATGTAAATTCGGGGGATAATTTTTTCGGTCTGAAAATATCAAAAGGCCCTAACAGGTCGAATTCTGCTTCGAATGAGTCCTCATTCAACCGGATCCGTTGCCAACTGTGGCCTGTAGGCGTGGCTAAGAAAAAAAAGAAATGATGATGATGAATTTTAAGTGGCTATATTTGGTTTTTTGAAAACAGGGAAGGAGTGATCAGATTGAGCTGAAATTTCGAGGATAAGCTCCCGGGCCCTAGGAAAGCTTAACCTCTAAATTTCAGCCCAATCGGACAACGTTAAAGGGGGGCTGTGGTGGGAGGGTCCAAACTTCCGGCCCAGTTTACCCCATGAAGATAAAGTCGGAGGAGGATGAAATTTTGCAAGTTTCTTAGTTTGAGCTTGGGCTACAAAATGCGATTACCGCCGTCTCTCTGCGACCTCTAGGACCTGAAATCGCTTAACATTGTGGTGGGTCGCCTCTTTATAGAGGCACAAGTGTGCCTCCTTGATCAAAAGTATTATAGGGTAAGTAACTAATAATTGATCCGGATAAATAATCTTTCACAGTCGGTAAACGGAAAGACCTAATGGAGAAAAGATATGTATCTGTTCAGGTTTTGGCACAACGAGGAAAAGTGGCTTACAGGATATGAGCATAATAGACCTTAACTAGACGGGGATGTACTTTAAAGACTCACTGATGGTCGAGGGGCCGCTAACATTCTGCCATCTGGTGCCGCACAGTTTAACAAACGCCACGTATGCCTCACAGTTCTGCCACACTTGGACACTTTCTACCACCCTTTTCACGCCCCCCCCCCCTTGAATACATAATTTCTGGAAAGATTAACCTCTCGCTGAATATATTCTGGTTCTTTTCATAGTATAATGTCACGTTATTATATATTTATTAAGGTTTTAGGGAAAGAAACCCGAGAATCATTAGGTTTTGCGCTAAATCAAACAGTTCGTGGTAACGAAGTGTAAGTAAGGAGCGACCCGGCTCAATAGTAACCAAAACTCTAAAAAGCGGAATTTTGATACCAATAGATATACAAAAAAAAAAAAAATCAGATTTTTATGCAGATTTCAAGTATATATATTTCAAGTTTAGTGTTACCCATCAAAGGTTAC
Organism: Artemia sinica; assembly: GCA_027921565.1. Lineage (NCBI taxonomy): Eukaryota > Metazoa > Arthropoda > Branchiopoda > Anostraca > Artemiidae > Artemia > Artemia sinica. Next base: position 41,331,994 of record CM051259.1, on the reverse strand, counting down.
GGGCCTGATAAAATTTGCCTTATTTTCGAAAAAAGGGAGAAACACCCCTCAAACGTCATAGAATCTTAATGAATATCACACCATCGTAACGTATCAGAAAACCCTACTATAGAGGTTTCAAGCTCCTATATGCAAAAATGTAGAATTTGTTGTTGTTGTTTTTTTTGCCAGAAGAAATATCACAGAAACGTTGTTTATTTGTTTGTTTTTTGTTTTGTTTTTCGAGGGTGATCGTGTCGACTCAATGGTCTTAGAATATAGGGAGAGGGCTCATTCGAACTGAAATTAAAAGTTCTAGCACCCTTTTTGAGTGACCAAAACGATCAGAGGGCAAATGGGTCCCCTCCAACGCTCATTTTCCCCAAAATTGTCTGATCAAATTTTGAGATAGTCATTTTGTTCAGCATAGTTGAAAGGTCCAATAAATATGCCTTTGGAGATAACATGACCCCCATATCCCCCAAAGAAAATTCTTTAAGTTATAGAAGTTGCCCATTGTTTATGTATAACCTAGTATTTGTTATTAGAATGAATACAGACATTTTTTTTCGGTGGGGGGGGGGGGGCTTGGGGTGGATTTCTATGTGGAGAATCTTCCTTTGGGAGGAACCTTTCTGGGGGGGGGGGTGAATATTCCAGAAGATATGTTACGCTGCGGGATTTGACAGAATTACTATCTGGAATTCTTTTTAATTTTCTTGCATTCTCTTTGCCAAATTTTTCATGTGGAGATGGTTCCGGAGGAATTATCCAGGGGCTTTTTTCGCATGTTTTGTTTTCTGGGAAATAATTTCCACGGAAGGGGGCATTTCTGGAGTGATCGAGAAACCGATTAGAGATTAAAGTCTTATCCAAATGAAAGAATGTTAAGGAGAATTTTTCAGGCTGAATCGTCCGCAAACAATTTTACAGGGAGGGGGCTTCTCAGCGAGGATGACTGTCTGGAGGGAATTTGATTGTGGGGCACCTTACGTTGGGTGAAATTTCCAATGAGGAGTTTTTCCTGAGGGGAGGGGTATATTTCAGATTGGGTGAGCCAGATTTACCGGCATTATTTCAAAAATGAACAAAAATTATTCCATATGTGAATGGTTACCCCCTCCTCAATACCTTACTCTTTACTCTAAAGTTTTACTGTTTACTAAAATTAAAACACGGGGGTCGTTTAGTTAGAATAGGAAGCTTCTTTAAAAGTGCTAACAGCTTTAGCGTAAAGAGAAAGGTATTTAGGAAGGGGCAACCATTCATATACGGTATATATATGCCAAAATTAATATGCAAATTTTGCTTTAATTTTTCATGTACGGTGAGCAAAATTCAAACCTGCATTAGTTGAAGAACGTTCAGAAATCAAATAAAAAAAACAAGTTCTTTTTAACTGAAAGTAAGGAGCAACATTAAAACTTAAAAGGACCAGAAATTATTCCGTAAATGAAAGGGACTGTCCCCTCCTCAACGCCTCGCTCTTTACGCTAAAGTTTTTAATATTTTAAAAAGTAGAGTTTTGATAAAGAGTCAAACTTCAGCGTATAGAGTGAGGCGTGGAGGAGGGGACAGCTCCTTTCATATACGGAATGATTTATGTTCATTTTAAATTTTAATGTCACTCCTTACTTTCAGTTAAAAAAAACTCGTTTTTTTATTTAATATTGTCTAAAGCCAGACTTTTGCAACGTAATAAAATTGTGTTTAAGCTCACCTTAGCTATGGAATTATAAGCAATAATTTTGACGGGACCTGTGCCATGGCCTTGTTGAATTTGAAAATTTGTACCAACAAGTGAATAATATTGAAGTTGCTAAGTTAATGAAAACAAAATATCCTTTGAAAACTTCATATGAAGTTTCCAGCTAATAAAAGTTCTGTTTAGTTTTATTCCTTGTTTTTGTGGTTATCTCTCCCTTAGCCAATTCTTTTAAACTTGTAGGAAAAACAGCGTTTTAAAAATTTCATCTTATTTGTAAAGTTTGTTAGGAGTAACAGAGCAGTGGCTATCCTCTGTTTTTCTCTCGTTCTAACTCCTTCCTTCCCCTGCTCTCTCTCTCTCTCTTTCCATCTCTCTCTTTCCCTATCTCTCTCTCTCTCTCTCTTCTACTTCCTTCTTTCTCTCTCACTCTCATTTAGTTTTTATCCCCTGACAAGATAAAAATACTCGAAAAGAAGAAAAAACGAGGATATTTACAGCCAGTGAACCTGAAAATGCAATGCGAACATTTCGGCCAAAATCTCTATTCGAGTCCCCTTAGTGCAGAATAGAAAAAAGAACATAAAAAAAAAATACTAAAATAAATAAAAGCAAAACGTAAAAAACGCCACTAAAATAAAAGCAAGGCCCTTTCCAAGTAAGAATGATAGGGTAACTGAATAAGAAATCTAACAATGAATGACAATACAAAGAATTAATCCAGATTTATTTCATTCAATGCTTTTTTAAAGCCAATCGCTTACCAGGCTTAGTATCATCTAACATATTATCAGGCTGCGAAATCTTATGACGTAAAGAGATAAATCTGAATTAATAAAGTTAATTATAAACGGGACTCAGAAAGTTTCTCCGGTACCTCTATTTAGGGCTAATTTTTGGTGTATAGGCTATGTTTTTTTATTTGGACTACCTCTCTGAAAATTTACAAATGATCTTTGACAGAGTCAATGCTAGAAGTGTTTTCAAAAAATATAAAGTAGGGTGTGTTCTCCTAAACGTTTTGGGTTCAGGCAGAATTAAATTTCTCGAGATTTTGGCGTAAATTCATGGCTTTGTTGACTGAAGATTTGTGTTCCAACAGAGAGGCAGTCCAAATCAAGAAATATATACACCAAAAATTAGCCCTTAATAGAGATACCGGAGAAAATTATTTGAGTCCAATTTATAATGGACTTATTAATTGAAAATTTTCCTTTTACGCCATAATATTTCGTAGCCTAATAAAATGTCAGATGATACCAAACCTGGTACGTGTTTGGCTTAAAAAATATTAAATGAAATGAACACGGATTAGTTTCTTGAATTGCCTTTCATTGTTGGATTTTTTTTTTTTTTTTATTCATTTACCCTTTCGGGTCTAGGCGTTTTAGGTGTAACGGAATAAATCCTGCTCGTATTGGGGTTTAAAGTTACTCTTTACTTTCATAACAACAGCGTAGACCAGAAGTATTCCCAGAAATCAAGAGGGATTGCATATCAATTTCTACATACCCCTCCCTTGCCTTTTTTGTGACGAAACAGAATGGGGGGCAACTAGCCCCCTTCCTTTGCCTCCTTTTTCCCCAAAAACATTTAAATGAAATTCTGAGATAGCCATTTGGTTTATCATAATTGAAAGTCCATGGAGATGGCAAGATCCCCCACAGCCCTTAGGGAAAGGGCTGTAAGTTTTGCAATTTATCTATTGCCTACAGTATAGTATTTGTTATTGGGAAGCTTATGAACATTTTTTGACAGTTCCAGTCCTTTTTTTTATATGTCGTAAGTAATTGGAAACCAGCCAGTCCCTGTGTCCTAAAACTGTTTTCGATATCTGGTCCTTTTGTTACTCCTTAGGACATCTGATCAAAATTTTGAGGCACCCACTTTGTACTTTCTCTTTGGCTGCTCAATTTTGCGTGTTTGGGAATTTTCCATAGGAGGAATTATCAAGAGGAATTTTCCACGTTAGGCAATTTTCTGTTTGGTGAGTTCGTCGGGTTAGTATTTTCCGGGACGTATTTTCCGCTGTGGTATTTTCCGGAGGGTGGGGGATGGTGGTATTTTACGCAGGGGGTAATTTCCGTGGGAGAAATTTCCCACGGGGGGGGGGGTATTTTATGGGGGATGAAACGCCAGCGCCCACCCTTCCACCGTTACATGGAAAGGGTCTTGCTTTTATTTTAGTGGTATTTTTTTACGATTTATTTTTGTTTATTTTAGTGTTTTTTTTAGGGACTTTTTTTTATTTTTCACTGACGACGGTCAAGTGGGGGTCTTAGCCGAGATATTTGCATTGCATTTTCACTGGCTGTAAATATCCTCGTTTTTCTTTCTTTTTGAGTTTTTTCTCATCTTATCATGCTTAGTCAGTGGGGTCTTATATATTATTTATTTTACCCCCTCACTGAGTTTTAGCTTATTCGAAGACGCAACATCCCCTATACATATGGTGACGAATAGTTCGTGGTAAAGACCTGTAAGTAAGGAGCGACTCGTGCTAATAATAATCGAAGCTCTAAAAAGAGTTTTAATGACAACATTTGGGTAAAAGAATTGGCTTTTATGATTATTATAATTTATAAAAATGAGCTTAAGGTTATCCCAGAGAATTTAAAGGCCTTTATAGAGCCTCTGCCAGATTTTGGAAAAGGGGGTAAAACGCTAACAAAAAGGGGGGTGACCTTGGTGAAATTTATGCCATCAAACTCAGAAAATCAGGAGCCCTATTAAAATTGTTTGAAGTCCAATTCACAAACTTAACAGTTTGTGACAATCTTCACAATTTTTTTTTCCGAGAAGGATGGTCTGAAGTACGTGTTTTTTTTTTTTTTTTTTTTTTTTTTTTTTTTTTTTTTTTTTTTTTTTTTCTCAGGAGTAATCCTACCGAACTAATTGTCCTAGAATAACGGAAAACAACTCATTTGAAAGGAATTTACATTTTTTGTATCCTGTATAAGCAAAGGAAAGTGATTGTATAAGAAAAGTGGAGTTTTTCGAAATTATTAAAACAACTTTCCGTAAAAGAAGTTTTTCAAAGAAAAGAAAAGCCCATATTAAACTTAAGATCTGCAGAAATAAACATCAATAATAATTCAAGTTCGAACTGACCAGAAATTATTATTAAATAATAAATGAAACCCAGAACAAATAGAAATTTAAATAAACAATCATAGCAAACAAACACAATGGGTAGGCTACCATAAAAATGAAAAAATAAATCTTAAATTGAGTTAAAATTAAATTGAACGTTCAAATCAAGCTTAAAGCGAAAAACCTTTTACTATTAAAGACTAAATTAAACTCAAAACAGAAATTGAATAAACAATCATAGCAAACAAGCATACACATTTACTAATATAAATAAATAAATAAATCTTAAAACGAGTAAAAATGAAATTGAATATGCTTAAAACGAACAAAAATCCCTAAAAATAAGAGTTTGGCTACTTCCCCCTTCCCTAACTGTAAAAGTATAAAGCCTATTGCTTCATTGGCACTTCACTGAAAACAAAAAATATTACAAATATTTCCTTTTGTACTTATTACAATTTTGAAAATAAAATGAAACCCATGAGCTTTCAGCAATTAATACCCTGCCCATTTCCCTAACTGTTAAAATCCAAAGCCTACTGCGTATCTGGCATTTTACTAAAACAAATTATATTATAAATATTTTCGTTTGTATTTATTGCAACATTGCAAATAAATAAAGATTGCAGTGAAATAAAATCTTGAGCTGATGAGTTTTCAGCAATTAACATCATTATATGTCAAATATTCAATTTAGTTTTATTAGTTCTTTCCAAGACTATTAAAAACACATTTAGTCAAACAGTTCGTGGTAACGAACTGTAAGTAAGGAGTGACCCGGCTCAATGGTAACCGAAACTCTAGGTAGCCTTTGATACCAATAGATACATCAAGAGAATCAGATTTTAATGCTGATTTCAAATATATAAGTTTCATCAAGTTTAGTCCTATCCATCAAAAGTTACGCGCCTAAACAAATTTGGCTGATTTTCGAAAAAAGGGGGAATGACCCTCTAACAGTTATAGAACCACAATGAAAATCACGCCATCATATTCAGCGTATCAGAGAACACTACTGAAGAGGTTTCAAGCTTCTATCTACAAAAATGTGGAATTTTGCATTTTTTGCCAGAAGGAAGATCACGGATGCGTGTTTATTTATTTATTTCTTTTTTTCCCAGGGGTGATCGTATCGACCCAGTGGTCCTAGAATATCGTGAGAGGGCTTATTGGAACGGAAATTAAAAGTTTTAGTGCCCTTTTTAAGTGACCAAAAAATGGAGGGCAACTAGGCCCCCACCTACGCTCATTTTTTTACCAAAGTCACCTGATCAAAATTTTGAGATCGCCATTTTGTTCAGCATGGTCGAAAATATGATAACTATGTCTTTTAGGATGAGTTAATTCCCCGAAGTCCTCGGGGGGAGGGCTGAAATTTATGAACTTTACTCAATTTTAACATATAGTATTGGTTATTGGGAAGTATACAGACGTTTTCAGGGGGGATTTTTTCTGGTAGTAGGGGGTGGGTGGGTCAGGGGTTATATGGGAGGATCTTTCCATGAAGGAAGTTTTCATGGGGGATGGGATATTGCTATGAATGGGACGCCGGATTTCCCAGCATTATTTAAAAAAAAGATCAGAAGTTAAATTAAAAAAAAACAAGTTTTACAACTAAAAGTAAGCAGCAACTTCAAAACTTAAAGCGAACAGTAAATATTACGTATATGATTGGGTTCACCCCCTAGTCAATACCTCGCTCTTTAAGCCAAAGATTTTTTAGTACTTTCATAAGAGTTATTCATTCTAATTAACAGTTTTTGTGATTAAGCGGTCATTTTTAAAGAATTGGAACAAAATTCGAACCTTAGCTTAAAGAGCAAGGTATTGACTAAGGGGCGAGCCCCCTAATATACGTATTAAAATATATGAATATAGAATTTCATTACGTAAGTGAATTCGTAAGTTACGTATATTTATTACTAATGAAAACGTTCGTAAATAAAATTAAACAAGTTTCGAGAAAGCCATTGAACCAAATAAAAGTAAAATTAAAATGCAAATTATGTTTCAATTATTCATGTACGGTGAGCCAAAACCAAAACCTGCATTAATTCAAAAACGTTCAAAAATTAAAAAAAAAAACAAGTTTTTTTAACTGAAAGTAAGGAACGACGTTAAATTTCAAACGAACAGAAATTATTCCGTATATGAAAGGGAATCCCCTCCTCAATACCTTGCTCTTTACGCTAAAGCTTTTTATTGTTTTAAAAAGTAAAGTTGTGTGACAGATTCAAACTTTAGCGTAAAGAGCGAGGTATTGAGGAGGGGACAGCCTCTTTCATATACGGAATAATTTCTGTTCGTTTTAAGTTTTAACGTCGTTCCTTACTTTCAGTTAAAAAAACTTGTTTTTTTATTTAATTTTCAGTAAAGCGCCAATGACGCAGTGGGCTCTATTCTTTTACCTTTTGGGAAGGGGTAATAGCCATGCTCTTGTTTTTAGTGATTTTGGTTTGTTTTCAGCTTGATTTGCCTATTCAAAGTAAGTTTTACCGTTTAAGATTTATTTTTTCATTTATATGGTACCTGTTGCATGTTTGTTTGCTATGATTGTTTATTTAATTTATGTTCGTTTTGGGTTTCATTTTTGTTTAATAGTGATTTCTGGTCGTTTTGAGTTTGCATTATTATAGATGTTTGTTTCTGCTGATCTTAAGTTTAATATAGCCTTTGCTTTTCTTTGAAAAATTCTTTCTTCGGAAAGTTTTATTTTAAATAATTCTTATTAATTTTTAATTGCCAAAGTTTCAGGTTTTTGAAAATTCCCTATTTCGAAAAAAAAATTCAACATCATAGTTTCATCGAAGTATCAAAACTAGTATCAAAGTAACAATTACAGTCACAATATAACAAATTATCAAGGGAAAGAAAGTATCAAAGTAAACGTAATCTCAAAGTAAACAATTGTCAAAGTAAACATAAGCAACTTGCATAACTTACAAGACTTGCCCCGTAAATCAAGGTTACCCCGTAAATCAGTAGATGCAAGTATCAAACCTTGCCCCGGGGACTATGGGGGATTTTTCAACCCCTAAGTTTATAGTTATTTGGATTTTGGGCTATTTTGAACAAAATCACTATTTGACGAATTTGGGGGAAAAGGGAGGGGAGAGGATGATTACCCTCTGATCACTTTCGACTCTTAAAGGGGACAATAAAAGTGTCAATTTCCAGTCGCATCAGCGTCCTCCGAAGTTTATACGACCACGACTTCCATATAATTATATATGTTAATAATGGATAACTAGCACAGGTTATAATCCCCCCAACATAATTTCTCCGAGGGCTGGAGGGAGCCTTTCAAACCCGGAACCATATTTATTTGACATTTGGTCTATTTTGAACAAAATGGCTATCTCAAAATTTTGATCCGATATATTTGAGAAAAAGAGGTCATGAGAAGGGCAAGTTGCCCTCCGATCACTTTTGACTCTTAAAAGGAACTAGAAATTTCAATTTTCAATCAAATAAGCTTAGTTTAAAGTTTATATGACCACCACTTCTATAATAACCCTATATGCCCCTGAGGCATAACTTTCAACCCTTTTCAATCTCAAAAATTACAATAGAATGCATTTGGTAGAAAAAGGCATCGGATGGCTAGTTGCCATCCGATCACTTTGGACTCTTTAAAAGCGAACTATACCTTTCAAATTCTAATTGTTTGAGTCTCCTCTGGAGTTTATACGAGAACCCCTTCCACGAAAACCTTATATGCCTCTTGGGCCTAACTTACAACATTTACCCCAGGGTTCCTGGGGGTTGTGTCCACCGCTGAGTTTTGTTATATGATCTTTGGTCTATTTTGAGCAAAATGGCTATCTTAAAATTTTGATTTGATACATTTGGGGAAAAGTGGTCGTGGGAAGGGCTGGTTGCCCTCTGATCACTTTTGAGTCTTAAAAAGAACTAGAACTTTCAATTTTCAATATAAAAATCTTCTTCTAAAGTTTATACGACCACCACTCCTATAAAAACCTTATATGCCTCTGAGGTATAACTTACAACCCTTCTCAATCTAAAAATATTCGATAGCATGCATTGGGGGAAAAAATGGCATAGCTAGTTGCCCTCCGATCGCTTTTAAATTAAAAAGGATATAATATAACTTTTAATTTCTAATCATTTTAGCCGCCTCTTAGGTTTATACGACCATCCCTTCCATAAGAACGCTATATGCCCCTGGGGCATAAATTTCAACGGTTTTCCCGGGATCTGGGGGTTGCGTTTGACCCCAAAGTTTTTATTATCCAATCTTTGGACTACTTAAAAAAAGGGCTATCTCAATATTTTGATCGGGTGCATTCGAAGAAAGACGGTGTTGAGAGGGAGGGGGGCCTAGTTGCCCTCTGATCACTTTTAACGCATAAAAAGGGAATTAGAACTTTCGATTTACAATCAAATAAGCTCACACTGAAGCTTATACGACCCCCCCCGTAAAAACCTTATGTGCCCCCGGGGCATAACTTACAACGCTTGCCCTCTGGTTCTGGGTGATTGTGTCAAGCCAAGAGTTTTGTTATATGATATTTGGTCTATTTTGAACACAGTTGCTATCCCAACAGTTCGATAGGATGCATTTGGGGAAAAAGGGCATGGGGGGTAATAGTTGCCCTCCAATCACTTTTGATTCTTAAATTGGGAGCTATAACTTTCACATCCTAATCATTTGAGCCCTTTCTTATACAACCATCCCTTCCATAAGAACCTCATATGCCCACGGGGGAAAGCATGCAACGCTTACCCCTGGGCTCGGAAGGTTTGTTTCGATCACGAAGTATTGTCATCTGATCTTTGGATTTTAAACAGAATGGCTATCTCAAAATCCTCATTGGATTTATTTGGAGAAAAAGGCGTGGGGGGGATCTAGTTGCCCTTTGATCACTTTGAATGGCATTAGAACTTCCAATTTCCAATTGAATGACATCCCTCCAAAGCTTATACGACCACCCCTTTCATATGAAGTGCCTGAGTATTCTCAGGCACGATATCTGTTCTCAATACCGGAGTTTCTGAGTATTGGAGGCAGTAACATCTCCTGGTGACGAAATCGCTCCTAAAGATGCATGCAATCCATCAAGGAGGCACACTTGTGCCTCTATAAAGAGGCGACCCACCACAATGTTAAGCGATTTCAGGTCTTAGAGGTCGCAGAGAGACGGCGGTAATCGCATTTTGTAGCCCAAGCTCAAACTAAGAAACTTGCAAAATTTCATCCTCCTCCGACTTTATCTTCATGGGGTAAACTGGGCCGGAAGTTTCGACCCTCCCACCATAGCCCCTCTTTAACGTTGTCTGATCGGGCTGAAATTTAGAGGTTAAGCTTTCCTAGGGCCCGGGAGCTTATCCTCGAAATTTCAGCTCAATCCGATCACTCCTTCCCTGTTTTCAAAAGACCAAATATAGCCACTTAAAATTCATTTCTTTTTTTTCTTATCCACGCCTACAGGCCACAGTTGGCAACTGATCCGGGTGAATGAGGACCCATTCAAAGCAGAATTCAACCTGTTAGGGCCTTTTGATATTTTCAGACCGAAAAAATTATCCCCCGAATTTACATTTACGAAAAACCTCGTTTTCCTATAATAGCCCATGTTAATTTTTCCCACCACAACCCCCCTTTAACGTTGTCTGATCGGGCTGAAATTTAGAGGATAAGCTTTCCTGGGTCCTGGGAGCTTATCCTCGAAATTTCAGCTCAATCTGATCACTCTTTCCCTGTTTTCCAAAAACCAAATATCAAGTTTTGTGGGAATTTGCTTGCGTCGAAAATAGATTCCATTTACTAAAAAACAATTACAATTGTGTCTCTTTAGTCCAGCGGTTGATACTCCAGACTGTCAGGCGGAAAACCCGGGTTCGATTCACCGTCAGAGCAAATTTTTTATATACTGAATTTAAACTTTAAAAAAGAAACTCAGTTTCTTTTTTAAATTATTTGAAAAAAATTACGTTTTCTAAAGAGTTAAAGAGGCTGAGTTACAAGGTCGACCCTTAAAACGTACAGGGATTAGGAGGCACAGTTGGGGGGCTGTTAAAGAGGCTGAGTCACAAGTTCGAACCTTAAAACGTACAGGGATTAGGAGGCACCCTGTACGACGGGATTTGAGTATTCAGGAATTAAAAGCCTTAAGACAAGAATGTTCAAGAGCGGGGGGTTTGGGGGGCGGCAGCCCCCCAACTTTAACTCCTGACACGATCAGCTAACAGTTAGTCAAGCAATAATAAGTAATAAACTGTACAAAAACGTGCAGAAATTATTTGAAAAAAACTACGTTTTCTAAAGAGTTAAAGAGGCTGAGTTACAAGGTCGAACCTTAAAACGTACAGGGATTAGGAGGCACAGTTGGGGGCTGCCGCCCCCCAAACCCTCCACTTTCGCAGCCTTTAAATAAAAAAAAATTCTTTAAACTGAAAGTAAGGAGCGACATTAAATCTTAAAACGAACAGAAATTATTCCGTATATGAAAGGGGCTGTGCCCTCCTCAACGCCTCGCTCTTTACGCTAAAGTTTTTATTGTTTAAAAAAAAGAGTTGTGAGAAAGTCAAACTTTAGCGTAAAGAGCGAGGCGTTGAGGAGGGCACAGCCCCTTTCATATACGGAATAATTTCTGTTCGTTTTAAGATTTAATGTCGCTCCTTACTTTAAGTTTAAAGAATTTTTTTTTTTTAGGATGCCTAAAGCCTCCAAAAGCATAATTTCTACCAGCATTTGTTAACTTTCAGTGAAGTTGGACGTAAATATAGAAGAAGGGAATGTTATTCCTGCATATCGTCCTTCAGAAGAAGGAGCATATGCTGTTGTGTGTTGTATGTTGTAGGCTATGTTGTATACTTTCTTTTGACTCTTTCAAAAGAAGGTTCATCAGAGATTTAAAATCTCGAGGTTTTAAAACAAGGTATCTGAATAGCGGCATATCAGATACCTTTAAATACCTGGCCCCTTGAATATAGAGAAAAATGGAGCGTGGCCATGGATCAGAATCTTATATCTTACCTTTATTTATTCCTTGGAATATCTTTGGGCTAAGCCTGAAATATTTGTGTTGGCGTCAAATTATCAGTAAGAAAAACTTCCCCTGAAAAATATGAAACGATGGCCCTGAAATTCATCTTTGATACTCAGCCTCCGCCTCCAGAGAAGTATTTGAAGTCGTACAATTTTCAAGTAATTATTATCATTCCTGGTTGGGCTGGTAAACAAATATTAAACTTTACTGTGAAGCAGGGAGTTGAAGGAGGGATGGGTAGCCTGCTTCTTATTTAAGAAAGCCTTGGTTTAAATTCGTAGAAATGGACTGTAAGTACAAAATGACCGCTGTCAACAGAGATCGAAAATCTGAACAACGTCTGGAATACGTATCAACAAAATCTATTGTTCAGGTTGATTTTAAATATACACAATTTATTTGAATAAGCAAAATTTACACTTAACCGTCGAAACCTGCTTTGAATTGAAAATTTGGATGATTGTTGGAAAAGGAGTCAAACTCCCCGAAAAGTAAAGCCATCTTGAGAAAAATTATGCAATGCATTTCAAAATGTATGAGTGCCCTCAAGCCAGTATGTACAAAGTGTGAAACTTCTTATTTTTCAAAAGAAGGATGCTCACGCTTTTTTATTCCCCTCCCCACAGGTATTAACATACTGGGTGATTAGTCGTAGTTTATTGAAAGATAGTTCATAAGAGCAACATTCTAGCATTCTGGCTGGTAAAAGCGTAATTTTGGCCAAAACTGGACCAAAAAGCTATAGAGCAAAAATTCTAAGAATTAGTAAAAGGGTATTTAAATAGCCTTCTAGTTTCAGAGCCAAAACTGATTTACAGTATATTATTCGCCCCTAAACATAAATGCAGCCCATAAAAAATGAACTGTTATGTCAGAGTGTCTGTCCAGTAAAAGTGAAAGCTATACAGTATTCCATAGCTGCACAACATCTAATAGGGTGTTGCTCCATTGATTCTCTTACTGAACAAAAGGGTTCCCAAGACCTCAAAAAAGATTTTTCAGCCCATGTTTTTGAATTTCCTATAAGAAGCGTTTCAGGTGATTGAAGTAATGGTGCTGAGAGGACGTAGCCCCCGTTTTTATTAAAGTTAAGCTTAAATGTAAATTGTGGGATTCGAGAGGGTGGCAGCCCTCATCATATTTTGGGTAACCTAACTTTTTGGACATAGTATCTGACGATTGAAGAAATTAAATAAATTAAACAAGTTATTTTTCAACGGAAAGTAAAGTGTGACATTAAAGCTAAAATAAAAACATAAATTATTCTGTATATGAGGGGGTAATTCCCTCCTCAATCCCTACTGTTAACATTAAAGTTGTGGTTCTTGTCCTCAAAGCTTTAATTTTTTTCTTGTATTCGTTTTGAGTTTCAATGTCACTCTTCACTTTCATTGAAAGAACTTGTTTTTAATTCATTTCCAAACAAAGATTGAACTGTTTTGTCCCCAGAACCAAGGCCGTACCCAGAGGGGGAGTTAGGGGGTTTGAACCCCCCTCCGATATGTTTGTTTGACTCGTAAAAACGTAACAAAATGGATATAAACAAATTTTGTATGCGTTTTTTGAGTTTTTTTTTGTGTAAACTCCACCCCCACCCCCCAAAAAAAAATTGAGTAAACCACCTAAAAAAAAAATCCTGGGTGCGGCCTTGCCCGGAACTGCTTGTTTTATATCTGAAGAATTTGAATAACGAAAGCAACAGCAAAGTAAACGTTGTAGAAGAAGCGAAAAGTAGCCTCATCGATCTCATAGCATACTCTATCCTTTGAATTTTTTCATGATCTCATATCTTCTTATATCTAAAATTAGGGACGCACACATTGAGGAATAGGTGATTCTTCTTGTCTGGCCACTCCTCCAAATCCTAAATTCTCTCAAGTTTCTGGGAAATTCTTATTCTAATTATATAATGAATCTTTTTCATTATAAGCCCCCTCCTCTAATCAAAAAGAGCCTCTGTGTACGTGCCTGTTTAGCATCTAAGGGCTAATCAGTTTCAAAGTAGATATTACAACTCTGACACATCGCCGTTCTATGTGTCAATGTGCATTCTGATCTTTCGTATGGCTGAAAACAGTAAATGACTCTTTGCTTTTCCTGGTGTCTACAATTTTGGCTTTGCCTGAGGAAATGGCATCCTTTGCATTCGATATAGTATGTTTCCCTTTAGAACACTTGGCAAGGCTAGAGAGACGTCTAAATAATGCCTTACTTTTTTTTACCTTTTTTACGATAGCCTTGCTTAAGTAATGATACGAATGTAAATATTTAGCCCAAAATCAATAGTGGATGTTTTTGCCCCCTGGTTAAAAGCTTTTCTTTTGAAACTTCCTAGGCCATATATTATTCGAGAGAAAATACTGGTGACTATTTTTAAACTATAATTTTTTTTTTAAGTCAAATTTTTTAATTTTAATTTTTTTTTTAAATTAAATTTTAAAATCATTGTTGCCCCTTTAGGGCAACCTAATAGAGAACAAACTATTGCCCATAGTAAATGAAAATTTAAGAGCATATTTTGAAAAAAATGTCGAGTGAGAAAGAACTGCCATTTGAAACTAATTCAAAATGGTAACTTTTATTTCAATTAATCTTAATAATGAAAATTTATTGCGATAACAAAATTTGTAGGAATCCCGAAAAATAGCCTTACACCCCACAAAAATGGTGTCGAATCATAATGAAAACTGCACCATTGAAATTTCCGCAGCTAAAAACCTTCTTTAGGGGAATCACTTGCCCCCCCCCTCCTGAGAAACAAGGGAATTTACTTTTTCACATGGGACACAGTAGTGTCTCCTTTTTTCTTTTCAGTTTTTAGTCACCACTAGTGGGGCACTGCAACATCATAGAGAGGTTTTAAGGGCTCATTTGAAAGGAAATGGCTGTGTCTACAGTTCAAAACACCATTGGGCTGATTTATTTTTGTTTCTTTTGAAATAAACTGATTTACATCCCTTACATATATATTCAGTTGTCCTCTTTTAGCTAATTATCAACTAATAACGCTCATCATTAACAGTTTAATGCCATACGATAACACTCTCTTCCTTATTGGATCTTAATCTTCTTATCTGCTGTTGTGGCACTCACAAATGAGAAAAAAGTAAAAAAAAATTCACTTGGGCATGACTGAGCATGGCTTCTTGGCCCCGCCTCTCCCTATTAAAGCTTATCAATTATTAAATAACAAAAACAAGATTTTTCCAACTAAAAATAAGGTGCAACGTTAAAATTCAAAATGAACAGAAATTATTCCGTATATGAAGGGGTTGCCCCCCCCCTCAATACCTCGCTCTTAACGCTAAAGTTTTTAGCACTTTTAAAAATTCTTCCTTTCTAATTAAACAACCCTTGTGTTTCAGGAGTCGTTCTTAAGGAATTAAGAAAACAGTCAAACTTTAGCGTAATGAGCAAGGTATTGAGGAGGGGACAACCCCTTCATATACGCAGATTTATTTTCGTTCGTTTTGGGGTTTAATGTTGCTCCTTACTTTTAGTTGAAAAAACTTGTTTGTTTTTATTAAATTTTTTATATTTTTAAATCTGATTAACCATACATGAAGAACTCCCTCCCCTCACGGGAAACTCCTCCATAGAAAGTTCCTCCCTCGTAAAATGCATCCCCCATAAAATTCATTGCGGCTAATTCCATCCTCGCTGAAAATTCTCTCCCTCCGTAAAATTTTTGGAGAAGATTCAGCCTGAAAAATTCTCCTTATAGTACTTTCATTTGAAAAATACTTCTTTTTCTAGAAAAAGACTAAGTTCTAATCGTGTTTCCATTCACTGCAAAAATCACCCCTTCCGTGAAAACTATTTCCCGGAAATTTCTCTCTACACGGAAAATTATTCCCATGGAAGCCCACACCAGGCACAAAATCTCACCCTCTCCGAAAAATGTCTCTATACTTCCGAATAACAAATACTATACGTAAATAATGGGCAAATTTTATAAATTAAGACCTGTCCCTAGGGACTGGGGGCTAGATTATCTCCAAAGGCATAGTTTTTTATCTTTTTAAATATGCTGAACAAAATGACTATCTAAAACTTTGATTGGAAGATTTTGGGGAAAAAAGATGTGGGAGGGGGGATCTAGTTGCTCTCTAATCTTTTTTCACTTAAAAAAGGCACTAGAACTTTCAATTTAAGCTGAAATGAGCCAACTCCCAATTTTATGGGACCATTGGTTTAATACGATTAGCCCTGGAAAAAAACGTAAAATAAATACGCATCTGTGATCTTTCTTCTGACAAAAAATACAAAATTTCACTATTTTTGTAGATAAGAGCTTGAAATCTCCACAGTAGGGCTCTCTGATATACTAAATGTGATGGTGTGATTTTCATTAAGATTCTTTGAATTTTTGGAGGTGTTTCTTCCCTTTTCGGAAAATCAGGCAAATTTTCTCAGGCTTGCAGTCTTTTATGGATAATGTTAAGCTTAATAAATTTTATATATTGGGAATCAGCATAATAAGCCGATTCTTTTGATAGACTTATTGATATAAAAACTCTCTTTTTGAGAGTTTTGATTGCTATTGAGCCGTGTCACTTTTTACTTACAGTTCGTTTCCACGAACTGTTTGATACTTACGAAATTTGTTTACTATCCTTTGAAACAGTCTTTAGTTTATCTTGAGCACATATTATTGCAAAAGAAAATGCAGGCTAAAAAATAAAGTTTTATTATCTATTTTAAAAAGTAAAAAGAACACAAAAACACTCGTCAAAATATAGTACCTTAATCGCACTTGAATTTCTCCTTAAGTGGACTTATTGACGTCTTTCATGGATATGTTCAATTGTTCTGTTTTAGCTAAAGATCAATCGTAACACTCATCAGCAGTAGTTACAAACTAATAATTATTCTATCTCCCTTAATGGTCCTTGTCTGCTGTTATGGCTGTCGCAAACAAGAAAAAATAAGATTTCTTTAGCTTTGACATGACTGAGTGTGTCTTCTTGGCCCCACTCTTGCTTATTAAGATTTATGGAGCTGGATTCTTTCTTTCATTTGTCAGGGAGGTAGTGCATCACTGGATTTACTTTGCTTTTATCTGGAATGCCTGGAAATGTTGCCTAAAGCTGATATTCAATTAAAAAGATGTTTAATGTAAATGTAAAGATGTTTCTAAGACTTGGCCTACCCCCTATTAAATTTTTATTTGCTCTTAAACAGTCAGTAAAGAAATTCATTAATTAATTTGTCAACCCTTGCCAGAAATCGGAAGAAACAACATGGCTCTTTCTAGCAATTAATTTAAGAAAAAAAAATCCTCAAAAGTTTTTCAAAGAAAAGTAAAGAGCTACATTACACCAAAGATGAGCAGAAATGAAGTCAAATAATTATTTGAGCGTAAAACTACCATAAATCACAATCATTAAATAAACGAAACCCAGAACGAACAGAAATTACAATAAATAATCGAGTCAAACTTAAAACAAGCAGAAACTAGGAGGAGTGGGGCTGACCCCTTATGTCTTCTAAAGACCAGAACATAAATTGCAATTTACTGAAAACAATTGCTATATCGAGCCATGTCCTTTCGCTTCTCATAATATCAAAAAAAAAACACAAAAATCACCATCATAACCAAGATTACTGAAAAAAAAAACGATTGAACATAGATTGACATTAATATATATGCTGATATTCATTCCTGAAAGTATTAATAAGTTTGATTTATTAAATTAAAAAGACAAAACATTTAAAATGTATTTTGTTTTCAGTAAAGTGTAAATTGTGTTCTGGTCTTTTGCGTTCAGGTCCCCATGTCTGAAAGGCATTTGGGTTTCAGCCACTACTGCCACTACTCTACTACTACTACTGCTACCACTACTATTACTACTCCTACTACTACTACTACTGCTACTACTACTACTACTACTACTATTACTACTACTACTACTGCTACTACTCCTACTACTACTACTACTGCTACTACTACTACTACTACTACTATTACTAGTACTACTACTGCTACTACTAATACAACTACTTCTTCAATCTTGACTGCTACTAAGGCTATGGGTACAAAGGTGAATATTTGAGGGATGTTAAGGGGAAGTGGAACTAAATCAAAACACACTAAGTGCAAACAGGTTGTCAAAAGGGTATATCAGAAATGTCTTAGAAACGATTCAAAGTAATATGTTGAAACTTTCAGGGAACAATGAGGAGGGGGGGGGTTCAACTGACCAAAGGCAATATGTGCATACTGCTATAGCTACTTCTACTACTATTACAACTAGTACTACTAGTACTATTACTCACTATTACGTCAACCGAAGAGAACTGTTGAGTCTTAAAAGAGCATGGTGGGATGTAGAAATCGTCGGATTTAAGACTCCATCAACTTGTGTCCATTGGTTCATTTATGAGTCCCTGTCCGATCAACTTCCATGGAAGGGGACTCTCAACTATTTTCATCAATATTATCTCTTTTTGGGAGCAGGATCTGATTCAACCTTTCCGGGAAAGTAAGTGGAGGGTTTTCTAAATTCTTGTCGTCAGAACATCTATCAGAAGGTTTTTTGGATCTCAACCCCACTTGGTGAGCAGCCCTAGTTTTAATTTTAAGGGGTATGTTTACCCTCTACTTCTTAGGGGGAGCGGGCCGGAAAATTTTTGTATTGTGGCATCTACCAGAACTGTTTATCGAATCTCGGTTGAAATTTGTGGGAAGTAAGTGCAAATATAGTTATGGGGCCTTTTGAGTGCTCTGGCCTTGTCCATAATCTACGGGGAGAGGGAGTCGATACTTAAATTTCATCAAGACATACATGACAAAATGCTTTAGAATCTCTACTAATCTTGGCGAAAAGTATAAGTTGGTTTCCAAATTATCCCTTTCAGTATCTAGCCCCGTACTGAGTCTGTGGAGCACGGAAGAAGTAGGGAGGTCCAAGCCTTAGTCAGGTCATCTACCAGAATGAGTTGTTGTATATCATCGAAAGTTGTTAGAAGATATAAGCTGACACTAAAGTTGTGGCTTTTCAAGATCGGAGCCTGGATTTATTTCTGTAGGAGATTGGGATCTCTAATTTCTTCTTATTGTGACAATCGCCGAAAGGAATTGACGGATCTGAACCAGTCTTCATGAAAATGAGGGTAAGTGTCTGAGCTGTGATGTTTAGGGGACAATGCCCCATGTAGCCCATATATGAAGAGGGGATCTATAGGCTCATGTCACCACGAAATCAACCGAAACAAGTTGTTGAATCTTAATCAAATTTGCCTAGCAATTTCCTAGTGTAAAAATCTTATTCTGATCTTACCTCTATGGGGCAATAATAAAGGATATAATTATTATGTTGCAATTAGACCCCGGCGCCGCGCCGATGAGAGAAGACCGGCGGCGGCGGAGCCAAAAACAGCGCGCTGCCGCTACGCCGCCGGTAAGATGTCGGTGGTGCGCTGTCTGTAAGATGTCGGCGGCGCGCCACGGGCACGATCAATGTTGATCGCAAACATTAATGTTTTCATCAGTCTTCCTCAAATCACAGCTTAAATTTACAACAGATTAGAGACTATTCATGAGTTCAAAACTTCACAAGTCGCTGGCTGGAAACTCGTCTTCTTCATTATTCTTCAGGAGAAGTAGAAATCTGGTAGAAACGAAATGGCTGTGGCGTTTCAGAACCCTTGCATAATACGAGTAGTTGAAGTATCTATTAGCTATGTATTCTTAACATAAATAATTATCAAAATTAATATTTTTTTTTTCATCGAGCATTACTGCATATAAAACTTCAAATACTGAATCACAAAATTCGTCAGTTATCTGGGTAAAAACTTTGAATATAACTTTGAACTTAGAAGCTTAATATTTTCATAATGCCCTTTGCCTATATCTTTTTGTCACCTTTAAAACAGTTGAAATGGGCGACTTTGATATTGATTGTTTTTTTTTGCTCTTTTGAATTCCTAAAAAGCCTTCCTTTTATTAAAAACTGTTTTTTAATAATAATTAAAAAAATACATTTTAAAGTTTTTTTGGCTTCTTTATAGAATATATGTCATGTAGGCTAAGGCTGACACTACTGCTTTTTTTTGCTCTTTTGGATATTATTCATTTTTTCTTTTCGGGATTCATTTCAAATTATAAACTCATAAATACCTAATATCAGCTAAATTATAAACTGCATCTAAAAGGAGTAAATTTATCAAATTGAAAAATACATGATGAACACTTCACATGAGAACACTTCAATTACGATGCAACAAAAAACACCTAATGGTTTATTCGGTATGAAAAAAATGAAGTGCCAGCTATTTTCTTAGGTAAAAAATGAAAAGCTCATCCGTTTTAAATGTAATTAAATGAAATAATATGCAGACTGAAGTAGCTCCAGGAAGATGTTGAAATTTTCTTCCGAGTTCGTCACTTTTAATCCAAGCAGGTATCAGGAGACTTGGTATCAGTTATTGAGTTTAAGCTTTGATTTCCAAATGCTCACAAAAATTACCAAATTTAAGAAAGTCGCAACAATAAGTCACCTGTGGTCAAAATACTCAAATACTCCTCTTTGATCCCCACCCAGGCTCAAAGCTTCTACTATGGTCATATCCATGAAAATCTCCAAAGAGTTTCTTTTTAAAATAGCTTTCAAGCGTAGTTAGGGGTATTTAGCCTTTTTTGCTTTTCTTCAAAGCTTTGAAAAAGTGTTATAGTATTCCAAATGTTACATTCGTTATATTTGTGCATATTTTTGGTCATCATTTGTGGGGCGATCAAATTTTTTAAACCGCTGTAGACTGTAGATACGTAAGAACGTTGCAACATCTAGTACCCTGAGATCATAAGACTGTCAAAGACTCCTCCTTGAACCTTCCAAATTGAAAGCTTTTATTATGACCTGGTCTTTTAATGTAACTTGGGCGCTGGACCAAGGGTGCCATTGGCACTCGAGCGCAACGTTAGGTGGGAATTTCGATATCGCTTTCGTCACACCAATTCGTTATAGTGTGAATCTGCCTGGTACTTATGAATGAATGTTTTCAAGAAAAACTCGTTTCATCAATAAGAAAAAAACGGGTTGGACACATGTGTCTTTTTCCCTTTGGACGATAAAACTATACAAATGCTTTATCAACTATAACTCACGAAAATATTATTAATTTTTGTCAACTTTTCTACTTTTTGGCATCCCTGCTTTCAATAAAAAAAAAAAAAAAAATCAAGGTACTATCACTTAAATATAATAACTCCCTATGCCCCTCTCTTGATACCGTCTTGATAGGATACCGTCTCTGCTTTAAATAAAAAAATAATAAACTTATTGGCATCCCTGCTTTCCAAAAAACGAGGGATTATCTTTTAAATAAAAAAGCCCCCCCCCCCCTCTGGATACCACCTTGATAGGATGCCGTCTCTGCTTTAAATTAAAAAAAAATTACTTTTTGGTATCCCTGCTTTCAATATGAAAAATTTTGAGATATTATCATTTAAATGTAATGACTGCCTACCCCCCCCCCTCTGGATACCACCTTGATAGGATACCGTCTCAGCTTTACATTAAAAAAATAATTTACTTAATAATTGACTAGGTCACTATATGGTTCAAACAAACACGAAAAATAACGTTAAACAGCTTAGTATTCCTTGAAAAAAAATTGAGGGTATGAGTAAAGGGGTACAAAGACAAAAAAATGTCAAAATTATTCAGATATACATCAAATTATTGGAACACTGAGTCATAGATTTGCCGTGGCATTCAATAACATCCAAAGAATCTAATTAAAAGGGAGCACGCACAAAAGCCAAATTAGGTCAGTAGCCTATGAGAAATCGCAAAATGCCCAAGACAATGAACAAGTCCCAATAGGGGGCCCTGGGTCTATCAAAATATTTCAATAGCTTCCCAGGGAATTCGATATCATTTTCTTCCGTCTCCACTTTAAATGAAAAAAAATAATTATCTTTTTGGCATCCCTGCTTTCAATAAAAAAAAATGAGCTATTATCATTAAAAAATGATAACCCCCTATCCTCCCCCCCCCCCCTATAGGCAATAATTTACATTTTTTTATTAATCATATTTTTGGGGTAACTTCCGTTTCAATCTTTAATTCCCCAACCTTGTACATAGCTTAGTCTATAGCTAAATTTTGTCTCAATAGAAGGTTTTGTTTTGTTTTTTTTTTTTTGGGGGGGGGGGTAAAAATTTTTCAGAAAGAAGATTGTATTTTCTTTAATGTATCAGGCGTTCAACAATTGAGTATTAAACATTGAGAAAATGTTATTAAAAACAGCAAAAGAAAAAAAATTCTGCAAACTTACAATTCAACTGTAGAAACAATCTGTCGGCTTTCAGTTTCAAAATCCAACTGAAGGCTGAAGCTGTATAGTAGTGAATGCGTTCTATAATTCTATTCAACTCGAAAATAAAATTCTTGACTACGAATGATGTAAGAAATAGCAATTGGGAAACTGCATTCGAAATGATTTAAACTCATTTCATAAAGACTATACTTTTTTTTGTGTCAACATATGAAGAACTGTGTATATTGCAATATTTGCAATTGCATATTGCATCTGTCTGGTTTTTATGTAAAGTAACATAAGAGACGAAAATTAACGAACAAGTGAGTTGTGAAGAATTATGGTATGCAAAGTAATATTTGGCAGGGAATGTCACTGGTGATAAATCGCTAGGGGTGGCACCGTGATTGCGTGATTTTCGGGGATTCAGGGAACCTTATTTTTTTCGGGGTGACGCATAGATTTTCGGGGAAATACCAGAAACTTTGGGGATAGTGCAAGCCCCGCTTGAATTCTAATCATGAAAATCGAAATACTAAACCACACGAGAAAGAAAAGCTCTGACTTTGCGGTTGACGCAATAAAGAATTGCCACAAAATTAATTTAAAGTCAGCCGAACGCCACAGCCTCTGCCAGAGGCGGCATAGGGACACTTCGGTGGCGGTCTACCGGGCCTCTCGTCGGTGGCGTTCGGTCGATCCATCGGCGCGGCGCCGGGGCCTAGTTTGTAATACCTTTATTTTAATTATCATAAATAAAGCATTTACCAGAACTCTATTTTTTTTCATTAGCAAATCTAATGGAGGGTGATATCGAACATCAGCCGAACTTGATGGAAATTTAACACTAGAGCTATAGTTGGGCCCTTCTGGGGTCTACACCTGATCTGACTACTGTTGAAGAAAGAAAAAGGGCTCAAAAGGGCTATCCAAATGAATGGAAAACGGGCTATCCAAATGAATTTTACTATACACATTGCGAGTCTTAGCATTGAAGATTTAATTTAGATTAAATTTCAGAAAGAAAGAAACTTGCTAATTATGGAAAAGAGTTTAATCTACAGGGTTCGTCATTGAAATATCCTAAGGCCACTTAATTCTATTCTAGGATAAAGGGGGTAAATCCTCCAGAGCCATTGATGGCGCACGAGGTATCGATAATTATCGACGTTTCAGTTGCCGGCCGTTTTTTATTGGGACCGGTAGCGAGCTTTTGCCCAACCTTTCGGCAGCTGGGATCGAACCCCTGGTCTCGTATTGACAAGCAGTGATCGATCCACTGCGTTACCATAGGTTTTGCTCCGTACATCACATGAATATACCTATGGAGCTTTTAGCTTCTATTCAAAAATGTAAGATTTATAAATATGTATAACTTGGAAATACCGATAAAAAGCCGTTATTTCCAAGTGAACCCCAAAGTAACACTAAAGGTGGCAGATTTATATTTAATTTCTGTTCAGATGTACGACGACATGTCTCTATGGGTCACATTAAAAGATTACACAATCCCGATACAGTACTGGTCTCAAAGGTCTCGCACTATGGTTGTGCAGATTATGTCCTCATATCTTCAGAAAAGAGTATCCACTGATAAGCTCCATGACAACTTGGGGGGCCAATTCTTGATCCCACCACGACCTATTTAGAGTACTGTAAATGTGTCACCAGAGAGTTCTCTGTATTTTCAGCTGTCAGCTGCGTAGAGTGAGGAAACCCTTTTTTTAGAATGTCATAGTCTACTTAACTCAACTTGTATTTGACAATGTGCAGCATATTCAACTCGGGGAGGGGGAGGAGGGTTCAAGCAAAATAGCGATTATGCAAACTATACGGACCGATTAATGCATGATATAAACAATTGTGTCAATAAATTTGTTTTTTCGGTGGCAGGAAAATGGCCTGAAAGCCCCCTCCCATCTTTCATAAGTCCCTCTAGAAAGTTAACAAAGATTTTTGTAAGTACCCAACGGATGAAGTTACAAACGTTCAACAATTTTATTTTGGTTTATTTTTTGGGGAAGCATGCATTAATAATAATCATGGGTGCCCATCAGGGGGCTAAGGAGGGGCGCCAGCCTCCTCCCTGGCTGTGTCATACATTTGTATTAAATTAAAAAAAATTCTACAGAATAAGTTTTCAAAGAAAAGTAAAGAGCTCGTTAAGCCAAACATGGGCAGAAATAAAGTCAAATAATCTTCCGAGCGCAAAACTACCACAAATCACTATCAACAGTTAAATGAAACTCAAAACGAACAGAAATTATAATAAATAGCCGAGTCAAACTCAAAACGAACAAAAATTAACATTACAAGGGCTGACAACCCCCATGTCTTCTCAAGACCAGAACATAACTTAGGCTGTACTGAAAAAATAAAATAAAAAAATTACTGTGGTTTGTCAGTTCAATTTACCTATACTTATAATTAACTCCGCTATTTATTCTAATTTCTGTTCATTTTGAGTTTCATGTATTTATTGATAGTGATTTATGGCAGTTTTACGCTTGGATGATTACTTGAATTCATTTCTGTCCATTTTTGGCTTAATGGAGCTCTTTACTTTTCTTTGAAAAGCTTGTTTTGTGGAAAAAGTTTTTTTAATGAATTTCTATTCGTTTTTTATTGACAGTCATTTTCATGAATTTTTTTTTAAATTTTTTCGTTTTTTTCAAACAGTTCGTGGTAACGAACTGTAAGTAAGGAGCGACCCGGCTCAATGGTAACCGAAAGTCTAAAAAACGGAATTTTGATACCAATAGATACATCAAAAGAATCGGATTTTAATTTTGATTTCAAATATATAAGTTTCATCAAGTTTAATCTTACCCATCAAAAGTTACGCGCCTGAGAAAATTTGGCTTATTTTCGAAAAAAGAGGAAAAGACCCCCTAAAAGTTATAGAACCTTAATGAAAATCACACCATCATATTCAGCGTATCAGAGAACCCTACTGTAGAGGTTTCAAGCTCCTATCTACAAAAATGTGAAATTTTTCATTTTTTGCCAGAAGAAAGATCACGGATGCGTGTTTATTTGTTTTTTGTCTTTTTTTCCCAGGGGTAATCGTATTGACCCAGTGGTCCTAGAATATCATGAGAGGTCTCATTCAAACGGAAATTAAAAGTTCTAGTGCCCTTTTAAGTGACCAAAAAAATTGGAGGGCAACTTGGCCCCCTTCCACGCTCATTTTTTTCCCGAAGTCACCCGATCGAAATTTTGAGATAGCCATTTTGTTCAGCATAGTCAAAAATCTAATTGATATGTCTTTGAGGATGACTTAATCCCCCACTGTTCCCGGGGGAAGGGCTGCAAGTTATAAACTTTGCCCATTGTTTACATATAGTGTTGGTTAATGGCATGTATACAGGCGTTTTCAGGAGGATTTTTTTTCTAGTGGGGGGTCGGGTTTAGAGTAGGGGATACGTGGTAGGATCTTTCCATGGAGGATATTTCCTTGGGGGAAGGGACATTTCTATGATGGGGGCGCCAGATTTCCCAGCATTATTTAAAAAACGATCAGAAATTAAATAAAAAAACAAGTTTTTTTTAACTGAAAGTAAGAAGCAACATCAAAACTTAAAACGAACAGAAATTATTACGTATATGAGGGGGTTCGCCCTCTAGTCAATACCTCGCTCTTTATGCTACAATTTTTTTTAGTACTTTCAAAAGAGCCATCTATTCTAATTAGCCGGCCTTTGTGATTCAGGGGTTTGTGATTCGGACAAAATTCGAACCTTAGCGTAAAGAGCGAGGTATTGACTAGGGAGCGAACTCCCTAATATACGTAATAAAAACATACGAATATAGAAATTCGTTACGTAAGTTAATTCGTAAGTTACTTCAGAACAAAATTTCGAGAAAGCCAATTAGCCAAAAAAAAAGGAAAATTAATATGCGAATTTCGTTTTAATTATTCATGTACGGTGAGCCAAAATCAAAGCTGCATTAATTCAAAAACATTCAGAAATTAACTAAAAAAAACAAGTTTTTTTAACTGAAAGTAAGGAGTGACATTAAAACTTAAAACGAACAGAAATTACTCCGTATATGAAAGGGGCTTTCCCCTCCTCAACACCTCGCTCTTTACGCTAAAGTTTTTATTGTTTTTAAAAAAATAAAGTTGTGAGACAGAGTCAAACTTTAGCGTAAAGAGCGAGGTGTTGAGGAGGGGAAAGCCCCTTTCATATAAGGAATAATTTCTGTTCGTTTTAAGTTTTAATGTCGCTCCTTACTTTCAGTTAAAAAAACTTTTTTTTTTCAAGTTAATTTCTAAAATTATCCATAGTTTGGCATCATTGTGGGGATTTGACATGCCCAATATCCCTAAGGACATAGTTGCTTTACCGTTCTACTACGCTGAACAAAATAGTTGTCTCAACATTTTGACTAGATGTGTTTGGGAAATAAATCGGCTTGAGAAACGGGCTGACTGCCCTCCAATCTCTTTTTACTCATAGAACGGACCGTAAAACTTTTAATTTTGAATAGAATTAGCTTCTTTAAATGTTTCAATGATATTTCTAGCTATTATAGAGTGGTGTTGCCTGTGATATTGCTTATATCCCATTTTGAAAACCTGCATGTATACAGTTTTTTTGTTTAATTAGAACGCCCCTTAAAAACTTCCTAGAAGTTTTACCTTAATACTCTAAGTGTCGTTAGTTACAGTAACTGTAGTTGTAGTACTAAAAATATACACATAGTGCCTTTTGGCTAGTTCAAAAATCCCCCACAACTTACTCTTAAAGATCTAACTTAATAATGTAAATTGTTCTTGAGATATTGCTTTGTCACCTTTTTGAAAGTTCACATGTTCATAGTTTGTTTTGGTTTAGTTCAACGTCCGCCTAAATATTTCTTATATGTGATTACTGAAGAAATTGTTATATTCTCTTTGGACTATTAGCTACAAAATGGCTGTCTCACAATTTCGATTGATTGTGTTTGGGGAAAAGAGGATATCAGGGAAAGGAGGGGGGCTGTTTTCTCTCCATCAAGCTTGACTCTTAAAATGGAACTAGAAGTATGCATTTCCAATCAAATGAGCCTCCTCTAAAGTTCACAAGACCATCTCTTCATAAAAACCTTACATCCCCCAGGGCATAACTTAAAACCCTTATCCCCATACCTTGGGGGTTGTGTCAACCCCGAAGGCCGTGTTATGAGATCCATTGGGCTATTTTTGAACAAATGGCTATATTAAAAGTTCTATCGGATGCATTGGGGGAAAATATGACGTGGGGGGGGTTATAACTGCCCTCCGATAAATTTGACTCTTAAAAATGGCTCTTGAACTTCTGATTTCCAATCCAATGAGCCCCCTCCGAAGTTTATACGACCACCGTTTCCATAAAAAACCTTAAATGCCCTCGGGGCATACCTTACAACCCTTGCCCTGAGGACTGCGAGGGGGTTCTCATCCTCAAAGACAAAATTTCTGGACTTTTAAACTACGTCAAACAAAATAACTATCTCGAAATTCTGACTGGAAGTGTTTTTGGGAAATGATGGGTGTGGGGGGGGTGGGCTGGTTGCCCTCCAATCACTTCTGACTATTAAATAAGGCGCTATCCCTTTCAATTACCAGCCGACTTAGCACTTTTCGAACTGGAAAATACGACGTGTGTGTGTTTGGGGGGCTATTTGCCTTATGATCACTTTGACTCTTAAAAAGAGCACTACAACTTCTGATTACCAGTCCAATGAGCCCTCTTTGAAATTTATACGACCACCATTTCTAGAAAAACCTTATATGCCCCCAGGGCACAACTTACAACCCTTGACCTGAGGGCTATATGGGGGGGGGGGTGTTATCCTCAAAGATATAATTTCTGGACCTGTCAACTACACTGAACAAAATGGCTATCTAAAAAAATTATGATTGAATGTGTTTGAGGAACTGATTGATGTATGGGGGGAGGGGGGGGGGCTGCATGACCGCTTATCACTTTTGACTGTTAAAAAGACCAGTAGAACTTCTGATTACCAATCAAATGATCCCCCTGCGAGGCTTATATGACCACCCTTTCTTTAAAAAACCTTATATCCCCACAGGGCATAACTTACAACCCTTGCTCTGAGGGTTGTGGGGGGGGTGTCATTCTCAAAACCATAATTTCTGGACCTTAAAACTACACTGAAAAAATGCCTATCTAAAAATTTTGATTGGATGTGTTTTGGGAAGTGATTGACGTTGGAGAGGGGGAGCTGGTTGCCCTCCATGAGCTCTTTTGAAGTTTCTATGACATTTCTTTCTATAAGAAATGCCCTGGTCTAAAAAGAACAATTTATTGTGCCCACATTGCTCTTTATTTAGGCAGCGCTATAGCGCTGCCTATGATATTTTGTCTTGAAATTTTAATTATACAGCACTGGAAGTGCCGATTAGACAAGGTAAGCCCCCCCCCCTAGAATTCAGTCTATGGGTACCCATGATAATAATAATAACAATAATGATATTAAAAATATTATTTCTAACTTACTAACACTAAAATTTACAACAGGGGAATACAAAAGATAGAGAGAGAGAAAAAAAAGAAACAACAATGAATAAATGCGAAGAAAGTGCAGATTCAAGAACATGGAAGGGTGGCAATTGACTTACATTAATATCTGACAGTATTCTACTCGCTAAGGTAACTTTTCTAAAAATATCCTTTGCTCGAAATTTATGTAATCAAATAGTTCGTGGTAAGGAACTGTAAGTAAGGAGCTACCCGGCTGAATAGTAACCGAAACTCTAAAAACGGAATTTTTATACCAATAGATACATCAAAACAATTGGATTTTTATGTTGATTTCAAATATATAAGGTTTGTCCCATCAAGAGTTACGAGCCTGAGAAAATTTGCCTAATTTTCAAAATAAGGGAAAAACACCCCTTAAAAAGTCATAGAATCTTAATGCAAATCACACCATCAGATTCAGCGTATCAGAAAACCCTAATGTAGAAGTTGCAAGCTCTTATCTAAAAAAATGTGGAATTGCGTATTTTTTGCCAGAAGAAAGATCACAGATGCATATTTATTTGTTTTTTTTTTATTTTTCTTTTCTTTTCCCCAGGGGTGATAGCATTGACTCAGTGGTCCTAGAATACCACGGGAGGGCTCATTCGAACGGAAATTAAAAGTTCTAGTGCTCTTTTTACGTAAGTGACCAAAAAACTGCCGGACAACTAGGCCCCCTCCGACGCTCATTTTTTCCGAAATTTATAAGATCAGAATTTTAAGATAGCTATTTTGTTCAGCATGGTCAAAAATATAACAATTATATCTTTGAGGATTATATAACAGGAGAAGAGTAAGAGGGAGAGAAACCGAAGAAAAATTATATCTTGAATGTTTTTCTAACAATATTTTTAAGTACGTATTGTATCTACTTGATGTGCTATCTTTTGTTAGAAAGTCTCATTTTGTTGCTAGAAATACAATGATTGAGCTTGTGGGTACATTTAAAGGGGCCTTTCTGACACAAGAGACAAACTAGAGTATTCGGCCCAAGAGCGGGTTTTTCTTTTTAATTATAATTTCGAGTGGAGTTTTTAGTCCTGGTAGTTTTTTTTTTCTTTTATTCATGCTTATATATTGATTGCTAGACAGATAATAAATACAATTAAGTTCAAATTCAATTATAAAAACGTACCACAAACGACGTTCAACAAATCCGTACCAGTAAAACTGTCATAAACCTATTTGACACTGTCAAAACCTAAAGGCTACTCAAGGAAAACGGAATACTCTGAAATATGTTCAAGATTTGCCCCCCCCCCCTCAGGAATTTTCTCTTAGGTTAAAAAAAAATCCCAATGCTGAAAAAAAAATCTTGTATGGATTTTCATGAAAAAATAGGAAAAGAACAGAAATAGTCCCCTACTCCCTAGATTTTGGAAAATACTTTCTATTTGTCTTATAATTCAATATATATATATATATATATATATATATATATATATATATATATATAATATATATATTATATATATATATATATATATATATATATATATATATATATATATATATATATATATATATATATATATATATATATATTATATATATATATATATATATATATATATATATATATATATATATATATATATATATATATATATATATATATATATATATATATATATGTCTATATTATATATATATATATATATATATATATATATATATATATCTATATATATATATATATATATATATATATATAATATATATATATATATATATATATCTATATATATATATATATATATATATATATATATATATCTATATATATATATATATATATAATATATATATATATATATATATATATATATATATATATATATATATATATATATATATTATATATATATATATATTATATATATATATATATATATATATATATATATATATATATATATATATATATATATATTATATATATATATATATATATATATATATAATATATATATATATATATATATATATATATATACGTAGTTCCCCCCCCCGAAGTTCCCATTTCCTTTAAATCTTTTTTTATGACGTCCTCCCAACCCAGACGAGGACGACCTGCTTTCTGCTTAGCCCTAGACGGTTGGCCGAAAAGAACAATCTTCGGCAATCTGTCAACCTTCATCCGCACAATGTGTCCTAGCCACCTCAACATTTCTTTCATTATAACCCTAGAGAGCGGTATTGAACCACATTTTTCGTATAGCCTATTGTTTGGAATACGGTCAGTCAGCCGGGTACCCAGAACAACCCTTAAGCAATTTCTCTGGAAAACATCTAGCAAATCTTCATCCGCTTTTCGGAGCGTCCATGCTACATAGCAATATTTGACCACTCTCATCACTGTAGCTTCTAATATTCTAATCTTGGTTTGCAGACTTATCTTCCTATTCTTCCAAACTTTTTTCAAACAGTTCGTGGTAACGAACTGTAAGTAAGGAGCGACCCGGCTCAATGGTAACCGAAACTCTAGAAAATGGTATTTTGATACAAATAGATACATCAAAAGAATCACATTTTAATGCTGATTTCAAATATATAAATTTCATCAAGTTTAATCCTACCCATCAAAAGTTAGGCGCCTGAGAAAATTTGGCTGATTTTCGAAAAAGGGGGGAAAGACCCCCTAAAAGTTATAGAACCTTAATGAAAATCACACCATCATATTCCGCGTATCAGAGAACCCTACTGTAGAGGTTTCAAGCTCCCATCTACAAAAATGTGGAATTTTGCATTTTTTGCCAGAAGAAAGATCACGGGTGCGTGTTTATTTGTTTGTTTGTTTGTTTGTTTTTTTTTTTTTTCCCAGGGTGATCGTATCGAACCAGTTGTCCTAGAATATCGTGGAAGGGCTCATTGGAATGGAAATTGAAAGTTCTAGTGCCCTTTTTAAGTGACCAAAAAAAATGGAGGCAACTAGGCCCCCTCCCACGCTCATTTTTTTCCCAAAGTCACCTGATCAAAATTTTGAGATAGCCATTTTGTTCAGCATGTTCGAAAATATTATAAGTATGTCTTTTAGGATGACTTAATCCCCCGAAGTTCCCGGGGGGAGGGCTGAAAGTTATGAACTTTACCCAATGTTAACATATAGTATTGGTTATTTGGAAGTATACAGACGTTTTCAGGGGAGATTTTTCCTGGTAGTGGGGGGGGGGGGGTCAGGGGTTATGTGGGAGGATGTTTCCATGAAGGAAGTTTTCATGGGGGAAGGGACATTGCTATGAAGGGGACGCCGGACTTCCCAACATTATTTAAAAAAAGATTATAAATTTAATATAAAAAACAAGTATTTCAACTGCAACAGCAGCAACATTGAAACTTTAAACGAACAGAAAATATTACATATATAATTGGGTTCACCCCGTAGTCAATGCCTCGCTCTTTAAGCCAAAGATTTTTTAGTACTTTCATAAGAGCTATTTATTCTAATTAACGGCCTTTGTGATTAAGCGGTCATTTCTAAAGAATTGGAACAAAATTTGAACTTTCGCTTAAAGAGCAAGGTATTGACTAGGGGGCGAACCCCCTAATAATGTATTAAAAATATATGAACATAGAAGTTCGTTACGTAAGTTAATTCGTAAGTTACGTATATTTATTACTAATAAAAACGTTCGTAAATAAAATTAAACAAGTTTCGAGAAAGCCATTTAACTTAATAAAAGTAAATTAATATGAAAATTTTGTTTTAATTATTCATGTACGGTGAGCCAAGATCAAAACCTGCATTTATTCAAAAACGTTCAAAAATTAAATAAAAAAACAAGTTTTTTAAAACTGAAAGTAAGGAGCGACATTAAAACTTAAAACGAACAGAAATTATTCTGTATATGAAAGAGACTGTCCCCTCCTCAACGCCTCGCTCTTTACGCTAAAGTTTGACTCTGTATCACAACTTTATTTTTTAAAACAATAAAAAACTTTAGCGTAAAGAGCGAGGCGTTGAGGAGGGGACAGTCTCTTTCATATACAGAATAATTTCTGTTCGTTTTAAGTTTTAATGTCGCTCCTTACTTTCAGTTTAAAAAAACTTGTTTTTTTTATTTAATTAACTGTGAAAAAACCACCCTGAGCCTTGACTATTCTACTTTTAACATCTTCACTGCTCCCACCATCTTTACTAATCATACTGCCAAGGTAAGTGAAGCTGCCCACCTGATCAATCTTTTCATTACCCAACGTCACCTTTTTATTTTAACTTATTCCTAGCCTTAGTGACTTAGTCTTCTTGACATTAATTATCAAACTTATTCTAGCACCCTGAACTCGCAAAACCTCTAAAACTTCATTCATTTTGCTCGCACTTTCATCTAAGATGCTTAAATCATCAGCATGATAGAGTCCAGGAGACTTTTTCCTCCCCATTTGATTCCGTGGTCTCCCATTACCTTTCCTGTGCTCCTTAATACAAAGTCCATCAAAATAATCCTTATAAAGGGGCATAGAAAACAACCCTGCTTAACTCCTGATTTAATACAAAACCAGCTGTTATCCTCATTTCCAACCTTAACCGCAGCAGTGTTGTTTTCCTACATAGAACTAATCACTTTCATGTATTTGTCTGGTATACCATACAAGGATAAAACCTTTACTAATGCTCTTCTATCAACAGAATCGAACGCTTGCTCATAATCTATAAAACTGGGGAACAAAGGTGTTTAAAAACTCAGGCACTTCTCAATTATTAGCCTAAGAGTGAAAATTTGGTCGACACATCCTCTACCTTTTCTTAAACCGCACTTTTCTTCTCTTAAAACTTTGTCTACGGCATCTCTCACTCTAAAAAGTATCATGTTACTAAGTAATTTACTTCCTACAGAGACCAGACTAATGCCTCGATAATTACCACACTCACTTTTATCACCTTTCTTATAAAGTGGCTTAATTAAGGTTTTCCTAAAATCCTTAGGTACTTCCCCTTTTTCAAAAATCATATTCATATTCTTCAGTAACCTATTTCTAACCTCAGAGCCACCATATTTAAGAAACTCATTTACCTCCCCTCAGCACCTGGAGCCTTATTATTTTTTAATCCTTTTAGTACTGTCGCTAATTCCTCCTCATAAAACAAATCTTCCTTCACATCCAAGGTATCACAAACTGTTTCATTTTCCTTTATACCTTTTCCTGCAACTCTATCTCAGTTAAACAAATTCTCAAAATGTTCGGCCAATCTCTCTTTAGTTTTTTCCTTACGCTAATTGCGGCCCCATTTCTATCTTTCACTGGGCCAAGCCCGGATTGACTACTCCCTCTCAATTTGTTAACATGCCAGTACAATATTTGACTATTATGCCGTCTAGCTGCATCTTCCAGATCCTCGGCAATTTAATCCATGGCCTCCACTTCACACCTCCTCAGTTCATATTTTAATGCTTTCTCCACTTTCTTTCAATCAATCTTTATTTACATTCCCTTTCAATCAATCAATCAATCAATCAATCAATTTTATTCAATCTATAAGCTCAACAAAATACACTTCAATATAAACTCCCCCGTAAGGCTCTATGGCCAGTAAAAAAACAGGGGAGAAACAGAAATGAAACAAATACTTGAAAAACAAAAACATTTTCAACATCATACATTCACACCTTTAAGAGACTCAACACAAGAGAAATCATAAGATAAAAAAAAAATCATAAGATACATTGATCAACATAAAAAAAACTTAATTACTAGCTAGAAAATCCCTAACATAATTTTTGAACATACCAAACGAGTGGCAGCTTCGTGCAGGCACAGTGAGCGTGTTCCAAATCCTGTTGCAAGTTGCCAGAGGGTTGAGATCAGACCTCACTGATGGAGCACAGGGTTGCCAACTTTTCGGTCCATAAATATGTCCCCTGAGTATCCAAAATTATGTAATTTTTAACCAAAATATGTCCATATTTCGTCCTAAATATGTCCAAAATATGTCCATCTTGAAATATCAGAACCTAGAGGTTATTTTTCTTATCAATTGGGATATTGACCAAAAGACGCTTTGGAAACATCTTTCAAAGCAGCCAGTCAACATCAAATACATTGAAAACGAAAAAAACCGTTTAATACAAGCACAAAACTCATAAAAACAAGTAAACACTAAAAATAATTTGTGGGAGCTTAAGATTAGTCTTCTAGCGAGAATTCATCTTGAAAATTATGTTAAGCATGAGATTCAGCCTTATTTCTTCCTTTGCTAGCTATTTGCCAATCGGAGTATTTCTTGCGCATTTCAAAATGTATAATCCAGGATTCCAGCAACGTTCCAGAATTAATTCAAAAACGTTCAGAAATTAAGTTAGAAAAAAAAAACATATTTTTTTTAAGCTCCTTTCCCATGATGAAAATTTTCAAACTGAAAGAACTTACCCTGGATGTTGGACAACTTGGCTTAAGTTTTGATTTCAGACCATCAACAATCGAAAGGTTTCATTTTGTTAACTTTTCATTGAGCTTTTTGTGTGATGTTCGGAAGCCGGAAGTAAGTTTATATGAAAAAGGCGACAGCTTGTCCTTTATCTTGACCGTGGCGAGTAAAAATCATGGCGAATAATACTATTTATAGGTGAACGAATTTTGAAGGCATTTTCAGAAAGTTTGCTTCAGGGAAGAGCAAGCAACCCCGGAAAATAAATACAGAGCTTAAAAATTAAGTAGATATTAGTCTTAGCAGAAATGAGTCTTAGCACTCATTTGATGATGAGTGACATTTTTTTTATGAAAGTAATTTGTTTTACGTCATAAATTTGGAAAATGTGTCCACTTTATGTCCCAAATGTCTAAAATGTGTCCATTTTCTGCCCTATTATGTCATTATGTCCAGGCACATAGAAATATGTCCTTTGGACATAAAATATGTCCAGTTGGCAACCCTTATTGAGTATGAAGAATCTGTAAATTGCTGGAAGTGCGGAGATGATAAGTCGATTGATCAAAAACAAAAGATATATTATTACATAGAGCAGCAGGAAGATGGCCGTGCAACTGTAAAAAGATGAAAGAAGAACAAGAAATTAAATAGAGAGATTTCAAATCAAGCAAGTGTTTAAGTGAAGATCGGTTAGTTTCCTTAATAAGAGTCCTTGTTTCATCATAAAGTTTTGGAAGTGGTATCAGAGACGAGGGAAAAGTTGACATCCATGTAATAGAACAATATGAAACATATGACTGAACTAGGCTGTAGAACGAGATTCTAAGAATCAACCATGGAAATTTGTGTTTAATCTTTCTAAGGATTACAAGATTCCTGGAGACTTTCATTTTAATCAGGTCAATATGATGCTGGAAGGAAATATTTTCGTCAAGCAAGATGCCTAGGAATCGAATATAACGATCCCTAGGTCTACTTAGAGGACCTCTTGATACGTGTATTTAATTTAAGTCAGGCCAAGCCTTTGAAACTCTGGAGAAAATGAGAAAAAAGGACTTCCCGACATTTAAGACAAGATAATTTACATCAAACCACTGGATAACTCTTTCAAAAAGGGCATTTATCTTTGAACGAAGATCAGACATTTTGCTGTTCAGAATTTGAAGTATTGCCGTGCGACTTTTCACATTGGGTAACTGTTTGGCCCCTTGAAATACAAGGCTGTCGATTAGGACTCCTGATGAAAGCTTTGTTTCAATTCGAATGATTCTGTCCTCGAGGTTCTCAATTTGAGTTCTCAGGCCCTTTAAAGCCTGCTCAATTTTTGCAAACTTCGGATTCAACTCGAGTGTGATTGCATCATAAACCTGGCTGATTATTAGTTTAGCAGGCTCTTTCCTTGACCTTGCATCATTAAACTTTTCAGTCACTTTCTGCGTTGTATTTTCAAGCAAATCACTTTTTGTCTTCTCTAGCTGGGCTTCAGTAGCAACTAATTGCTCATAAATTAGGGTAACGCTGGAAGAAACCAAGGCGGACCCTAATTTACCTCTAGCTTTCAGGGCTAAAAATGTCTTCGAAAGAGTCTGATAAATTTCAGGAGTATTTGCAAGCTCGGCAAATGATTTTTTAACAGCAGGCGTGGATGAATCAGTCGTTTTAGGGTCGTATTTTTGAAGATTCACATCAATGAGGCTGAACTCATCGTGACTTCCGTAGCTAAAAACGAGGTATGTAGGCTTCTTTTTTTAGTCCTTTGAAGGCTGAATAACTCTTACTGGCCAAAGGGGATAGTTCTTGAATTTAGCCAGTGCAATATCAAACTGCTCGAAACACTGCATAATTATTAAAAATCTGATTAGAATTAGCCGATAAATAAGACAAAAAGACTTATCTTTGAGTGAGGGCCGAACCTCACTAATGCATCCAAGTGGATTTCAAATCCAACCTGTGTGAAGTCGGCCCACCTGCCTTTCCTGCAAGGCACTGAACAGTGCACTTTAACGCACAGGCCATAAAACTGCCAATTTTACACTAAAATAGTCCTTCGAAATATGATAATCTAATCAAATACAGTCAATAACAATCCAAAAATCCAAGATGATCTATATGTTGTAAAATCCAAGTTGATCCAAGTTATTTTCATATGATCTATCACTCAGATAATTCTTATACAAGTCCTTTCTCCTTTCTATTAAACATGAAGTTTTTTCACTAATATTCTTAGCTGCAGTTCTAGCTTTCTTCCCTAAGACACCTTCAGCAACTTCACAAATTATTTTTCTAAAATTATTTCAACCATCTTCCACATTTTCAAATTTTAAACTCTCGAGTTTAGTATTCAACTGTTCCAGGAAATTTTCTCTCAAATTCCCATTCTGGAGTCTACCAACATCATGACTTCCCGGGAGGTAGTTACCCTTCGGATATTTCAGCTTTAAATTAACCCTTCACACTACTAGATGGTGATCTTTACTTTTAACATCAATAACGGCACTCTATATACCCTAGTATCTTGTGTTGATCCTGCCAGTCTTTGGTTTACTATAACATAGTCAATAAGGTTTGCTGACTTACCATCATGTGAATACCATGTTAACTTATGAGCCATTTTATGACCAAACACCGTATTGGTTATAACTAGATTGTTATACCTACTAAAATGCAAAAGTCTGTATCCATTACTGTTTTCTTTTCTTATGCCAAATTTACCTAGGCTAAGATACCATATATCCCTATTTCTACCGACCTCGGCGTTAAAATCTCCCAGTAATAACATCGTATTTCTACCTGGGACCCTGTCTATTTACTATAACTGATACCCTGAACTTTTTAGTCATAAAATGAGCAATTAGTGTTCTATTATTAATACCTTCCCAGCCTCAACAAGACTTAGCAGCTTCCTTATTCATCATGAGCCCTACTCCCTGTCTATGTGCCCCATCCTTACTGCCTGAGTAAACAAATTCTATATCACCTAATTTCATGCTTCCTACCCCTGGGATATGAGTATCTGAAACTCCTAGTAAATCCAGTTCGAATCGTCTGAATTCATCAGTCAAATTGTCGATACGATAGTCATTTTTTAACGTCGTAACATTCCAAGTTCCAATTTTCATGTTCTTTAAATCATTGAAATTATTTTCGCCTCAGGAAAAGCAATGATCCCGGATACCAGTGCAGGACGGGGATCACATATCTTCTTAAGGCTACACAGAAGTGCTTAAGCCGGCTTAGAACCGGGCAGCAAGAAGTCCATGGGACCTCCATGAATGGAGGCTTTGTGCAATCCTGGGCCCATCTTGGTCACAACATGGTTTTCAGCACTTGGCGATGCTCTTCTATCAACAAGAGTCGAAATCCTGCACAGACAATATCATGCCTATTACCTCCGACTCATTATATACTAATATATATATATATATATATATATATATATATATATATATATATATATTATATATATATATATATATATATATATATATATATATATATATTATATATATATATATATATATATATATATATATATATATATATATATATATATATATATATATATATATGAGTCAAGACAAAGACAAGTG
Source organism: Artemia sinica (assembly GCA_027921565.1). Lineage (NCBI taxonomy): Eukaryota > Metazoa > Arthropoda > Branchiopoda > Anostraca > Artemiidae > Artemia > Artemia sinica. The sequence goes on along the minus strand of CM051259.1, from coordinate 41,293,463 downwards.
ACAGAATATATGGGAAATATATAATTCGGGCTATATATTTGCACATAAGGGAGGGGGGCAAAGTATTTGGACAGTTTGAAGTCAGAGAACAATTCTTTCTAGCTATATGGTTACTAAAAAATTACCCAAGAATAGCGAGTTATCTGGAAATGTTGTTAACTAACGAAAAAAAATAATCCCATTTAAGTGTTTTTTTCCAAGTTTAGGCGTTTTTTTTTGTTTTTTTTTTTCAATGACCGTTTTTCCAAGTTTTAAGTACTATTATCTGGTTAATCTAGTGTTTCATTTAAGTATTTTATGATGATCGCTGATCAAAGTTTATGTTATTTGTGCCTTTCATTTATGTTATTTTATTATGTTCATGGCCGTATATGTGGCTTTAAAATACACTTAACTATCTATCTATTTATATGCAGAATAATTGTACCAAACTCATTTTGCACGCAGACCGACTATACTTTAACCCCCCCCCCCCCCTAATGTGAAAATCTATAGCGCGAATTTATTTCCAAAGTAACGAAGAAACTAACGAAAAAAACCGGCGTGTTCTCGAATTTTACACAGCCTAAACTTGAGTGAGTGGCGCATAATACACAAGTGCCAAAATTCCTTCCCCCTACGGAAATTAAAAAATAAAACTCAAATAAAATTCTCAAATTTGGAAAGACTTATTTTCCACGGGGTACTTTCCGGGGAGGGGGGTATTTTCCGCACGTATGGGGGTATTTTCCGAGGGGGTATTTTCCGGGGGGTATTTTAAGGGGGGGAATTTTCCAAGGGTAATTACCGGGGGGTAAATGCCAACCGTAGCCCCTCCTTCGGAAAGTTGTGCTTAAGAAATATAACAAAGACCATATTTGTAACATTGACTAAGTTTTGCCAGA